>JADDOH010006536.1:0-172965 GCA_016648135.1 Agrypnia vestita | reverse complement strand
GTTAAATTAGATTTTTTTAACGAATTAAATATCTTACGTAAGTGATCTAAAATTTCTATATAAACTTGAAAGTATTTTTGCTACAGATATATATCTACTCAGACCAAATACTTGTTTCATTCAAGACGAAGAAAAAATACTATTAATATTCTATGTGTGTCCTCTACGAGACCCAATCACCTAATGGAGGTATTTCTAAGTTCGTGTTCAATAATTTACGATGGAATAATTTTTCTTTTTCTTACACACTTTTATTAAACTTCCCATACATGTTTTATGTGTGTAGTTTTTCGTTTAATTTGTTTTTTTCTTCGCATAAAATTCTATGCTGTGTAAAAAGTTATTGACTGAAATGCTGGTAAACAAATTCAGGCGTTTTTTGGATAATAACATGCCGTCAAGTGATTTTTATAGTAATCTGAAACATTACACACTTATATTATATTACACCAAGCAAAATAATAACAAGCAATTGTGCTTAATTATACTAATATTATTAAAACATAAGGTACAAGTCTTTTGAATAATACACTAATAAAAATACAAATACGAATTTCGAAATTGAGAACGAAATGAGCTGTTTTTTCTTTTTAAAAATTGCACCTTCAACCCAACAAAAACCGCCTTGACGTCTACTGCACTCAACACAAACTACAATTAAGCCCTAGCATACACTCAATGATACAGTTTACTAGAAATAAAAGACACATAAACTTCCCCTACTCTAAAATAATCAACCCCATTCGAAAACATCCCAAATCAGAGACCTCGAGATTGTATTAGACTCAAAATTACTTTTCGAGAGACACATCACCAAGTTACATCCAAAGGAATAAAATATTGGGCTTCATCCTTCGTGTGTATAAACAATTTTAATATATAACTAGCCGTGCCCGCGCGGCTTCGCACGCGTAGATTTTTAGTACAGTGTTTGGATCGTCATAGAACTTTCGCGAACTTTCTAGAACATTTTCCTTCCAGAACTTTCAAGAAATTTATCGAATGTACAGGAACCTTCTAGACACATCGACACATTCCGGCACTCAGTTTAGAACCTTATAGAACTTTCGGGAATTTTCTAGAACCTTCTCCTTCCAGAAATTTCTAGAGCAGGTTTTTCCGGAACCTTTTAGACTCACCGACATAGTGGGCGCGCCTATTTTGAAACAATCTGAAGCATTTGCGGCCTTCCCATAACAAAACAATGTGCTAGAAAGCACATTTTTTTGGCACCCACTCCCACTCACATATATATATGTTAGTATTGATTTCTTTGGGGGTAACCCGCGTCAAAATCTGGTCCTCAGAAGGACCATTCGTCAACCGACGTTTCGCCTGAATCACAACAGGCATCTTCAGGTTGCTTGTTAATAAATTTCCGTCACGAGGAGCAGTGCGAACACGTCCGTTCGTATCGGAAGCTTATTACCAAGTGAGGTCTGGTAAGTCAAAGTCTAAATTTGGGTACTGTGGTCATTATTGGCCTTAATGATTTTCGGGAATTTTGTATTAAATATTGGGTGTTCCCGGCCGTTGCTGGCCTTAATGGCGTTTGTTTGGCTCCTTGTGATGCGCTTTGTACTTGATGTTGCTTCTATTGTGTCGGTGGTTATATTTAATTGACTTTTGCGCGCTAATATATTATTTTTATTTTTACTAAGAAATCTACCTACTGTTGAATAAAATGCTTTTCCATGCCGTTGGGAGACGTATACCATCATCTCTATTGTTGATAATATTTATTCTTTTATATATCTCTATAGCTTCTCTAAATATCCTTACTGTTTCGTTTTGGACGTTCGCTATTATTCGTGTATTATTAAAGTCTATGCTGTGGCCTTCTTCGAGCGTGTGTTGGACAAGCGACGATGTTAGTTTTTTGTTGGTCATATCAACTCTATGTTCAGCAACCCTAGCAGATATCTTTCTGTTGCTTTTTCCAACATATGTCTGGTCGCACGATCCACATGGTATTTCGTATACACCATGGGACTCTAGGTGTATTTTGTCTTTTACACTGCGTAGAAGGCTAGATATTTTGTTTTCAGTCCTAAATATCGTTCTTATGTTATATTTTCTAAGTAGACGGTTGAGTTTATCTGTTATCCCTCTTGTATATGGTAAAAAGGCTGTTGATAAAGGTTTTTCCGTAATATCTTTAACTGTTTTATTTCTATTTTCAATGTCCGACTGGCGTTTAACTATTTTGTTAACTATTTGTTAAGAGAATCCATTACATTGTAGCGTATTTTTAAGATGGTTTATTTCTTCATTACGATGGTCGGAGTCGGATATTTTTATTGCTCTTGACACCAATGTATTTGCAACTGATGCAATTTGCGCCGGGTGATGGTTAGAAGAATCTTCTACACTGCTATACAAACTTCAAACAGAATTCATTCTCCACACTTCAACATATTCTTCAGTGAACTTGACATTTTCAATACGACAACCACTAAGATCAAATCACATATGAAAAAAAATGCGTAGACCTTCATGGCCTTCCTTTTAACTTCATTAATTTTTATCACATAGATTTTTTCCTTATCCCATTTTCCTCCACCCCACCATCCTTTCTTCCTGTAAATTTATTTCCGTCTTCCTTCCTCTCGAAATAAATTTACCGTACTTCTTTCATGTATAAATGTAATCATATATATATTTTTTTAAACTCTTTCTTCATTTGATCTTTTTATTGCATCTGTTAAAAAAGTCTTTTTATTCTGTTATGTATCCAAGAATGAACTTTCAAAATTTGATAATGTGTGGATGTTCTTACGATGGAATTGGTGAACGCTTCATTGTTTAGAGTGATCATTTGAGCCAGCTTATACAGATTGTAAGCCCTGAGCTATCGTATAAGACACTTCCATCCACTTTTCTGTAACTGTAAATTAGCTTCGTCTCTATGAGACTTCTATAATTTATTCTTAACTAGCTGTTCGTACCCGGCATTGCACGAGTTAAAGATTAAGTTGAAAATTAATTTGTGGGTGGAAACAAAGATTCGATTCGAAAGGTTTAGATTTTAGATAGTAAAAGAATAGGGGGAAATGTCGCCTATGTTACCCGCTGAGTCCTAAAGAATAAGTTTCCAAATTTTGAGTCACATCGGTCAAGCAGTACAGATTTACATCTAAAATATATCAGGGGGAGGGAAAAGGGTAAAATAATAGGGGAGAAATGTTGCCTTTGTTACCCGCCGAGTTCTAAAGAATATGTTTCCAAATTTTGAGTCCGATCGGTCAAACGGTACAGATTTTCATCGAAAATATATCAGGAGGAGGGGAAGGAGTAAAAGGGGGGGAAATGTCACCTTTGTTACCCGCCGGGTCTTAAAGAATATATTTTCAAATTTTGAGTCCGATCGGTCAAACGGTACAGATATGCATCGAACATATACCTGGGGGAGGGGAAGAGGTAAAATAATTGGGGGGAAATGGTGCCTATGTTACCCGCCGGGTTCTAAAGCATAAGTATGCAAAATTTGAAATGAATCGGACAAACGGTGTAGAACTGTATAGATAACAGACAGACAAACATACATTCAATTTTATAAAGATCTTGTGCATAACGTATGATTGACGATACGTGAAAATTGTATCTTCCCTCTAATATAATAGAACTATTAACGCCTATTTTGAAATATTTTAGTCCTGATTTATTTCATTTTAATGCCCTTAACTTGCGAACAAGGGTTCAGTTTTCATCCCAGGGGATCATCAGTTAGTTTTGGTGGAAATACTTTGCACTGATTGATAAAAATTAGTAGATATACGACTTTTCTATAGCCATGGGAATCGCGGCGTACATAGCTTCATGTACGACAGCTATATTATTTAATTAAAAACTTAGTTAATAATATTCACAAATAAGGGTTAAAATGATTTAATATACTTAAATATCAGTGCTCTTGTGTCTCTATATGTATTTGGCTATAATATAATTTTCTTATGGTATTAGAAACGAAGGTTCTCTCTCTTACTATTATTTCCGATATTTTCTGTGCTTTTCACGTACAAATAGGTATTATAAGTTCTACTATCCAGCATTGAGACGATCTGATGATAATGGACCATCGACTCATCTTTAGTAGATTGAATACAGTGGAGATGAGGTCCCTCAGACGTATGTGTGATAAATCTATTTATGATAGAGTAAAGAATGCAGATATTAAGAAGGAATGTAAAGCTGATCTTAGCATAATTAATAGAATTAATAAAGACGTGGCATGACCAGATTAACCAGATACTGGAAGATGGCCCCGTTAGAAGCCTCAACAACCGGCGAACTTGCATGCGAAGATGTATGAATGTGGTGAGGCGAGAGTTGCATTTCAGGACAGAAGAGTGTGGCGCTCTATCCTCTCTGACTACCCCCACGGGAAAACGGCGTGATGCTTAGTTAGTTAGTTAGTTTCATCTTTAAAATGTGAATGAATCGTGATTTTTTTATATGCACACGATGACTATACCAGAATTATCAGCATATATTAGCGAGGCATGTTACAACCTTAAAATGTCGCACGGACTGAGGACATAATGGAAAAGTTTCAGCAAGGTGACTATGTAATTCTCTTTTAATCTCGGCCATGGATGTTGACCAATTCACGTAAAAATTTCATTCACATCGTCCATTTTGCATCAATAAGAAAACGTCGGCACGCTATCGCGCATTTGTGAATTTCTTTGTTCCTCGTATAATAAAATTTGTTTATCTGATAACTCAATTATACCATTATATTCATGGAATTGTAAGCAGATAAACCTGAGAATTGTAAGTATGCAATTTTGAAATCGGAACCGATGGTATTTCTGCAATAATTTTTATAGAAATTTAATGCGTACTTAAATATATACTTAAAAAACGTAATGATACTTAAAGAAAATAGTTATTCATATAAAAAAAATCATTGAGATAAAAAAAGGTTTCTTTAAAAATAAACTATAGTACGTTGATGACGTGGGTAAAGTTTTTAGCTCATTAGCTGCCTGTCTATTAACGGCCGACCTTCTCCAATGGACCTAGTCTGGGTAAAATCATCGCTGTTTTGCAATATTTTCATCCGCCTGTTTCAAGAAAAATCTCATCACAATATGACCACGCATGAGCTGATTGAATAATTTTCATGAAAAAATTGCCATGAATAAATCATTACTAAAATACAACTTATTAATATTAAAGGAGAGTGTATTAAAACATCATTCCCTAGAAAAAAATATTTAGCAAAACACCTTTTTTTTCTGTCCAGGTAAAAGTCACTAAGTGCAAAAAACCTTTTTATTAATATGAAATATAAATTTATCCTGAATATTTTCATTGTGTGTTATGAACTCTTAAATTATTTACAACACTGCAATAAAATAAATAACAAATTACTTGTACTTTATCACGTTTTGAATGTTTAAACCTCATTATCTCAAAAGAACTCTAATGTCACTTAGTGAGTTTTACCTCCAAGGGGACGATATTTTCGATTAAAAAACTTTAAACATAAATTAAATAGATAAGATAAATCAATAAAAAAAGATATTTAGACAGAATTTATTTATATGTTTTTGATGTTAATAGTGTTTACTTTGTAATTGAATATAATTATTAATTTTAATTAACTAAAAACTTTATATAAACCACTTGGAGTAACATTACGTCTTTTACGTTTACGTCTTCTTTTACCGCTAAATCAAGTAAAACGAAACGTAATTTTAACGTAAGAATAAAGGAAAAATTAATATGTCACAATAATAATAACTTCTCGGAATCTTCGAACCATCTTTCGGAGACAGGCCACACATTTATAATAGAAAATAATATTGAGGTTCTTAGTAATTCATTTTTATAAATATTAGAAATCATGAAACGCCTTTTGAGGAAGATGGTGGCATGCAGTCGCAGTCAAAGACCTTCGGTCGGTGCTGTATGGTTTATTTCCAAAAATACTCTGAGGGTGTACTGGCGAGGAGGTAGCGCTAGACTGGGCCTGGACTCTGTGGTCCAGTGATCGTGAAAAAAAATGCTTATAGTAAATTAATTATTATGAATTATGTAAATAGTTAGAAAAAAAATAACCCATAAAAACCAAGTTTTTAGTATACTCCCTTTCTTTGTAAAATATAATAACAATTAAAGACGAATTAAAACATATAACATAACACTAAACTTACAGTAATTTAATATATTTCTAAAATGTCAGATGTTTTGAGCTTTGATAAGACACTTCATGCTTTGTGTAGTGAAGTACCAATTATGTATACCGATGGAGTAATTCAAATTTAGAAAATATTCCGCAACGTTATCGGGCCGCCGTTGCTAGTAATCAAACTTTTGTTATGATTCCAATTTGAAAAAACTATTAAAAATTTGAAAAATCCAAAATTATACTATAATTATTTTTTTTTTTAACCAAAATTTGATAGATCTTCTTCATCGTCGCCACGAAAAATAAATAAAATATGCTAGGAATCAAAAATTAAGGATGTAATTTCCACTACCAAAATGCACAAATATTATTTATTGGCCAGCCATATTTCTAGACGCTGGGATAATCCACGAGACAAAAAACGACCCTGAGGAATGAGCTAGGCGTCATAAAATTGAAAAGACTTCGGTGACTGGATCATGTAGAGAGAATGACTGAACTACAAGTACCAAAGTCTCTGCTGGATTCGGTACCAATAAGCAAAGGAGCTCGTGAAGACCAAAATTAAGATGCATCGAAAATGTCTTCAAAGACATGTCTGCCTTGAAAATTCAGAACTAGAAAGAGCTGGCACAAAGCCGAGATGAGTAGAGGAAGACTCTAGAGGAGGCCCATACCCACCAGAGGTTGTAAATCCAAAAGTGTGAGGGTAATATCACTATACTAGCTGTGCCCGCGCGGCTTCGCACGCGTAGATTTTTAGTACACTGTTTGGATCGTCATAGAACTTTCGAACCTTCTAGAACATTCTCTTTCCAGAACTTTCAAGAAATTTATCGACTGTACAGGAACTTTTTAGAACATTCTCCTTCCAGAACTTTCAAGAAATTTATCGACTGTACAGGAACCTTCTAGACATTGCGACACATTCCGCCACTCTGTTTAGAACCGTATAGAACTTTCGGGAATTTTCTAGAACCTTCTCCTTCGAGAACTTTCTCGAGCAGGTTTTTCCGGAACCTTCTAGACTCATCGACAAAGTCGGCGCGCCTACTTTGAAACAATCTGAAGCATTTGCGGCCTTCCCATAACAAAACAATGTTCTAGAAAACATATTTTTGTCACCCACTCCCACCCACGCACAGCCACCCCCACCAAACTCGCATATTTTCGATGTGACACCAAGGACTATCCACCATCATAACCACCGGTGGGTGGTTGTGGCTGGTTGTGGAGAAAAATTGGCGGGTAGGGAAACACGGGTTTCTTTTTATATATATTGATTATCTATTTAGAATTGCATCTGCAGATTTAATTGATGAGAAAAGTGGATTTTTTACGCTACAGGATTACACAAATTGTAACTAGAAATCAACCATTGTCTTAACGTGTATCGATTTTATATTTAGTGTAGATACATAAATAGATTAACAAAATTTAAATTACACTATGAAATAAATGGGTTTAATAATTTAACACATAAAAACAACATTTTCACTATAAATTCTTTATACGCAAGAAAAAGACCTGTGTGCTGAATTTTTCATTTGATGTCATTCAAACTCATTCAAACTTCTTCTTTGTATAGGATGGACGAATGTATTACCCAAAGAGGTCGGCAGGCTGCAACCGTCTGGGGAACGTGAAATTTTTGGAATCGAGCTCTCGGTCGACGAGTTTTTTTCACCAAAAACGAAAACAACCACAATGACCGTGCAGTTATCAAAATACGTTGTCATCGACGTCGAGTTAACGTGCAAATTTTCAGTTCGATTAGATGGCGGGAAGTGTGTTAATCTTCACTTCCAAGACATTTCCACGTTCACGTATGAACGTAAGGCGTTGAAACTAATATAAAGAATTTAAAAATACGAATAAAGCGTTACAATATGAATGAGATATGAGCGAGATGGAACTTTTTATACAAATGTCACTTTTTTTATGTTCAGAAGCAAGTTTTGAAAGAATTATTGTATTAGTGTAAAAATAGATCTGATTCTGTTTGCCTAAAATAAGAAGTTGGGTCTCGTGGTTCTCAGGTAAGTTCATATATTACATAGAGTATTACAGTATGTAGTCCCGAGTTATTTTGTTCGAGAGAGTGAAGCGTGTGGGAAGTTTGTAAACTGTAAGTTTGTTTAAACATTTTGGAGTTTACGGTAACTTTCAAAAGACAATTTTTCTCAAAAGTTTGGAAACTTTTCAAATAACACCAAAAACATGTTTCCTTAGGTCGGAAACAATTTTTAACATTAATATCATGAGTAGTTTGCATCTAACAATTTCAAATACTGAGTCGATCATGTTTTCTGAATATTTATCCCTACTGTGTTTTGTCGTAGCTTGATATAAAGTTAGATAAACGAGTGTTCTGACGGCATTTCGTGATTAAAGACTTAAGGATAATATAAAAGTCATTTGACATATTTAAATATTGAAACAAAATGAATATTTTTTACAAACTTTTATGCATAAACTCCTCTGGCATGCTCTTCGGTTATTGAAAGCCGTCCTCCTATACAGCCGCTGGTATGCTGGAAAATGGCTCGCCTACAATTGCTCGCCACACAATTGCTTGCAAGGAAAGTTGCTCACCACACAATTGTTCGACAGGAAAGTTGCTTGCCACACAATTTCTCGCGAGAAAGTTGCTTGCCACACAATTTTTGCCAGAAAAGTTGCTCTCCAATTGCGTGATAGATGTTTTAATTCTTGTTTATGATATTGATTAAAAAAACACGTTTATTGTAAAACATATAGGCATATATATATTTTTTTTTCAATTATTATACATGAACTCTCATCAACTTAAAGTATATATAAATGTTAGATTAGTGAAAGGTTTATATATGGTGGGAAGCAATAGTTGGTAAGCAACTTTCCTGGCGAGCAATTGTGTAGCAAGCAATTTTCCTGGCGAGCAATTAATTGTGTAGCAAGCAACTTTTCTGACGAGCAATTGTGGGCGAGCAACGGTGGACGAGTAATTGTTGGCGAACAATAACCGGTATCGTTTATGCGAGGTCTTTTGCAGACGTCGTATATTCCTGTTGTCATCAACATTCACCTAATATATTTTATAATTGTTTTTTCACTCAAACACTCACAAGACTATATATTTTCAAAGTCTCACATAATTCATAAACAATTAAAAAAATATTACATTTTTACTCCCTTTAACTAGTCTGATTGTCTTCTTGTCTAACGAAAAAACTTTGGATCCATTTTAAACCCAATTTCCCTGATCCAATCGAGCTGAAACTTTGCAAGCAGACTCGTGGCGACAATCAAGAAGATCTATGAAATTTTCGTTAAAAAAAAATTTTTGGATTTTTAATATATTGTATGGTTTTTTCATACAACTTATTAAATTGTAAGAAAGTATTTCAACGCGTCTGGTAGAGGCGAAACCTGATTATAGTACAATTTTGGATTTTTGGAAATTTTTTATTACTCCCTTTCGTAGCGTCGACCGAAGCCCAACGCGTAGGTTTAAGCGCCAAACCAGTTTCCACTAGTAAATGAGAAAGGGAGTATAATACACACTTTGTTTTTATGGATTAATTTTTTAAATATATTATCTGCTCCAATCATCGTCCCCTACTGACAGTTGATTCTTTGGTATATTTAATTTATGAAATAGTTACCGCGCAACTGTTCTGACATAGATACAGTGGTATTCAAACCGATTGACATTATAAATAACCAATATGGCTTTAACAAAAGATGATGCCCACAAAGAATAATAAAATCAAAATAAAATGTAATCTGATTATCGATATTTATCTATTTGGAAAACAGAAAAAACATTTTTTAAATACGTGTACATAAACAATGAATGACTTATAAGAACACTATTGTTATAATTAACAAAAAATAGTAAAATTAATTTTACAGTACCATATTGGCCGATTTTTTGGCTTTCAAATGGCTTTCAAGTACTGCCAAAAATTGAAAAATCTAAAAAAAAATATTAACGCGATTACCTTGAAAAATATCTCATTTAACAAGTGCATTTTTTGTTTCAGATAATTCTGTTGCGAGTTATGATGTAGGTACATCGCAAAACAACTTTTTTCAAGGTGCCTTCGGAGATTCACTGCCATTCGCTTAAATATAAATATTTTGCAATGAAATTTTTTTTAAATAATGTATAATTATATGAAAATTAAATAAAGAAACTAGCACTACCTGTAACGTCACAAAAAATTTTTGGCAACATGCCTTTTTTTCACCGAATTTTAATCTTATCCCCCCCCCCCTTAATTCAAATAGTTTGGTTGGTATAAGTAGTCCTATGACAAAAAAATTGATTTTGAAAAAGAATGTGATACAGTAGATATTGTTCTGTACTTCACCGTAAAAGAAAAATTTTCTACTGCATGTCTACTGGTAGACATTGGGTGCGGTGTCCATACTAGTTACTTAGTATCTGAACCCGCCGTGAAGAAATAATTTCATGAAAGCTTCGTAAATATACCGTGAGGTCAAAGTCCAGGGTGTGACTATTATTACCCCTTCCAGAGGGAGGATAATTTGATATATTTATCGCAAGTTGGTGTGAATATTAAGAACATTAAGGTTAACGCAAGTTGGTGTGAATATTAAGAAGATTATGGTTAACCTTTAATCGATTTAATTTTTTACGGCGGCTTTTCATCAAAGCCCGTTCCACAATTTGCCAAATTTGCATTTCTATGCATATAGAGAATTAGCGTAATTATTAATATTTTCATTAAATTTCTTATTTCACCACTTTTTTGTTACAATAAAATATTTCTGTAACATCAATTAATATATAAAATAATAATGCACCTTCCATCTTAAAAATAGCACGACGTAATGGATAAAAATTGCCAGGAAATCTTAATAGTTCTCGTTAAGATCTCCTAATTATTAACATTTTCTTTAAATTTCTTATTTCACCACTTTTTTGTTACAATAAAATATGTCTGTAACATCAATTAATATATAAAATAATAATATACCTTCCATTTTAAAAACAGCACGACATAATAGATAAAAATTGTCAGGAAATCTTAATAGTTCTCGTTAACATCTCAGACAATGGTTATAAACTAATAAACCTTCGTTTCTGTAACTACGCTTTCTGTACATAAATTTGAAAAGAAACTGACACGTCACATTGGGGTGTTGTGTTACTTTCCTTTTCATGTATGAATTGGGTAAATATGTAATATTTTTATTCTGAAGAACATTTTTAATTGAAAAAATACAACGATTTAATTTCTACTTTCGAAATGAATCGTCGAAATTTCAAAACGATGTATATCGAGGGTGGAAAGCCAAAAAGGCGTTAGGGATTATTTTGAACTTTACAGGAGAGCTAATGAAAGTTCTGTCAATCAGAATATATCAGTGTTTGTTGTATTATTATACGATTTCCTTATTTGTTTATCCAAAATCCAAGAGTAGCTTGTTCGTCTTGCGGTTAGGACTCCCGCCTCATGATCCAAACCTCACTTGAGTTTGAAAATAGTAAGAATATTGATGTGACACGTATTCCGTGTGCGCATTTCTATTTGAAAAAATAATAATAATAAAAAAATCACAACGGCCTTTTGGCTTTAACCTCGATATGTATATATTTATAAAGAAGTCAAAAAAATATAATAATTTTACTTTAATTTATAAACGAATTTGTAATTCAAAGTCAAATTTAAATTTTAAAAATATGCTTATCTTTACGTTCATCTTGAATTATTTCTTCATTTATTGTTATTTAACTACAGAAAAATTTTATACTCGCACTATTTTTTTCATTTTTGCCTGCTTAGAAATTGTTTGCATTAGTTCATTTAAATATTAGGTTTATACTCGTAATGATGTTTTAATTTTAAAAACTTATTGTAATATAGATTGTGATAATGAATTTGCAGAATATTGTTCAGTGTGACGCTTTATGGGTTGAGTTATTTTTCGTGATTTTGTTAATAAGATCGCTATCAAGCAACCGAGACTTGTCAATCGCTCTATTTCACTACTTCTACATAACAATGCTCGTCCATACACTGCACAACGGACCGTCTTAAAATTACAGGTGCTTCAACCTGATACTGTCCGTCACTGACTTTACTCGCCAGAACTTGCACCTATTGATTTACATCTTTTTCGGAATTTGGATAACTTTTTACAAGGAAAAAATTTCAACTCTGATGAGGCGGTGGAAAACGCTTTTAAAGAATTCATCGATTTCTGTCTCCAAGTTAACTATAGCAAAACCATAAATGAACTTCCATCACAATTTAAAAAGTGAATCGACAACAATGGCCAATGATGACGAATTAAATTAAATTTTTCATAATTGAATTTTTCTACAATGTGCAATTTTATGGGTAAGGATCTAATATTAGTTCGAATAAGTACTGTTGGAGACAGTAAAACAAAGCAATCAATCAGACGAGAGTGTGCAGAACTAACCACCAAATTCCAAATTTCTTCTGGGCTAGAAGAACGTCTTTTCCAATACTGCGGCTTGTCTAACACTTGTAATTTACGTCTCGTTCACCACTAAAACATAACAGTCTCATGTGGCGATTTTTTTCTGGTAGAAATTCGAGTCTATGTATGGGCTACGCTTGTTGGGAGCACGGAGAACCAAACTCAACTGGTCAAAACTTTCCGCTCGCCAAGTAGTATTGGTAGGTAGGCCTGCATTTTAGGTTTGTAATGTTGGAAATAAAAATATATATTAAGATGACAAAGAAATGTTGATAGTAAGGATTTCAGTACCCATACAAGTTCCGACTTATCAATATAGTTAAAGTTTATACTTCGTAATTTCTAGAATAATCTTGTTTTAAGCATATCCAATAAAAATGGAATGGATACAAGATTTTTAGTTAGATAAACGATTGTTAGTCGGATAAAATTACCATTTGAAATGCTTCACAGACGCCGGTTAAGAAATCATTTGAATAAAAATTCAATGTTCTAAAGACAGTCGCAAAAATGTATTCAATACTTTTGTTTCTCCGTCGAAATGCAATGCAGGTTCGCGAATAATGTCGCGATGGAAATAATTGAAAACCTCCAGACAAGTATTATCACGCCCCCGGATTTAAATTCCAGTGGAAATTCTCATATCGTGTACTAACCATGCTTATGCAAAGGAGGTTTTGTTGGCTGTAACACCGACTTGAAGTGAATTTCTTTGCATGAGGGGTGCCTTTTAGCTTGTGAATTGATTTATTATACAATAAGTCTGTCTCCCCTCGAAGGAGACTGCTTCGAGATGATAATATATTTTGCCATTAAAATGTAAACGTATAATTTTGATTTCATCAGGAATACTAACTAAAATATATGTATTAAAATTATTATAAGTTAATTTAAAAATTAAGATCGATAATGGTAGGAAAAAAATTTATACCCTTAACTTACTTAGAAAAACCATCTAACAAAATAATTCACTTTGATCACGCGATAATTTTACATTTCACGTGGTAGAATATACAACAGGTCTTATTTATTTCTTGTTGCCAAGACTCTTTGTTTTGTTTTATCATTTGTCTAAAATATTAGGGATTATACAAAAAATTATTTTCATCAAAAGCACAGACAATAAATTATATAATTAACGTAAATTTTTTGTTGAAAAACCTAGTGCAAGGATGTTTCCAATACGTTTGGCTGGTTTAAAAAATTACTTCAAGCTTGTAAATTTACAAACAATTATAATTATTGAAAGGGCCAAACTAAATACTTTTAAAAACTATAATATCTTGGTAAAAAAAGTCGCACTTTATATCAAGATGACTTTTTTTATTTAAGAGACACGATTTGGAAATACATTTTTTTTGTAATTAAAAAAGAAGCGTCTATTATTGTTTCATGACCGCCGGCCGCCGGCCGCGAAATGATGGAATAATTGGTCGAAACTGACATCCGACATGTTCTACGCCAATCGCTAGCAAGGATTTAAAACTTAATAAATCTGACCAGTTGTCAGTTGGAAAGCGTATTGTGCCGGTGTCTTTTCTATTAAGAATTTACTTCCTTTTTCGTGTGGTATCTGAATTTGACGTAGACGCACAAGTTCACATCAGCCTTTCGGAATCGACAGATCGATCTGTTCCGGATTCGACGAAGCTGGGAGAGTTGGAGATTGGATCCGCACTCGATATATCAAGGAACTCTGTAAGTACAGTTTGTCAGCTGTTTACGTAGCTAGTTTTGGTATATATTTCGGGTGTCTGAATCAATCATCATCGTCGGAGATTGGGAAGGAAAATTATTTCTTTCTTAATTCCGACCCGTGTGCGGTGATGGAAACTCCGTCCGTCATCACAATTGTAATTTTTTTATTTGTCAAGGAATTTTATTATATATGAATAAATACTTTAACTTTAACGGACTAATTGAGAGAGACATGGTTTCCTATACACTACGATCGATTTTTACAATGGAATCCACAATTGCATAAAGGAATTAAATAGTGTAGAACTATTCAATAAACAGCTGAAGAGACTTGTGTTGGAGAGGAGATAACTGTTTAACAAATCAATGAGCTGATATTTAATATGTGTACACACTTATTTTACTTTATTTTCTGTCCCCTATATCATCATACAATTGCTGTTTGGGGACATGCTATTTAATTTTTAATTTTAATTAATACAAATAACTAATTAATGTAGTGTGATCACATAAGAATATGTAAATAAAATAAATATTATTATTATTAAAAAAAAAAAACAGTTTTAATGTATCGTTAATATATGCGAGGGGGAACGTTCTTCTGGTGTAAAGGAAAATCGTGCAGGGCAACAGAGCTCCACTATTCGGGGATCACGATCTTCATGGAATAACCTTAATGAGGAAACCGACTAAAGATAATATTAAAATAGATATAACTATTAAAATGGCAAATATCTTAATTAAACCGCTGGTATTTTAATGTTTGATCCGTACAGGTTTCGAAATATCTGCTGCTAAGTGAGGCATCCCATAATTTAAATATAAAAATTTAATATATATAGCTTACGATGCCTTAGCAGCAATAATTTGTGTTTTATCACGACATAAACTATTATACACTGAAATAAATTTTCAGATAAGACAACCTAAAAAGAACACATGATTTCAACTAACTGAATTTTTCAATTTTAAATCGTTCCCAATATTTGTCTCTTCTCCGATCCTTAATCCTTTTACTCTTATACTTTACAATGACAAAGTGATAAGTTAGTTTCTAAGAAACCAAAGTACATAAGATGATCTCAAAGGACAGGATATCATTTATGAACCTGACTTTTCAAGGATGTCGCATTCTAAATTATCCAAATTGAAGGAGATCTTTATCATTTAGCTTGTACATAACGTATTTTTACTCCCTTTATAATTAACTCGTGGCGTCTGCTTGCTTTCTTGCCGGCTTGCCGTCGAAAAAACTTTGGATCGATTTTTAACCCTTTTCCCGAGATCCAATCGAGCTGAAACTTTGCAAGCAGACTCATGGCGACGATCATGAAGATCTATCAAATTTTCGTTAAAAAATTAATAATTATAGTATAATTCTGGATTTCTCAAATTTTTGATGTTTTTTTTCATACAAGTTGTATGGATATTTCAACGCATATGGTAGACGCGAAACCCGAAAATGAGAAAGGGAGTATTGTAAAAACTTTTTTACTACCCGACTGCGCGATGCAAAAGAAGATAATGTATATCAACCTATGTATTTCTGTTTGGCGCTCGAGAGACCAAACGCACGGGCCGATTTTGATGATTCTTACGTCAATCGATTTGTCTTCATCTTGCAAGTGCCACCAAAGACATGACAGTAATCGAAATTCTATTTGGCGACAACTAGACGCTATATTTAGAAAAAGAAAAAAATGACTGTCGACGAACTTTGTCAAGTGTGGTTGAATTGAATGGAATAAGTATTTGAAAATCATCTTTATGTTTCTCTTATCATTTTTCATTTCCAACGACCATTTAGGATCTATAACGATTTAAAGTTGGTTAGCAATCTTTCTCAGTTAAATTTTCAATACTTAAAATAAAGCTGTGACAAAGTTTATATATAATCGCATAATAGGTCTAATTAACGTGAAAAATAGTTATCATTATATAATTCAATATAGTTCTTAAAATCGAATGACAAACCCAGAATTTTACTGCTTTGGAAGATAATTTTAACGACCGTTACCTAAAGCGTTACTTAATACAGTGAGAAATATCCCTGTATGGAATAAATAAATTATAAAATAATTACCGTCTTATGATCCTTACTAAGATGTTTAAAATTAAAATAATTATTTTAAAAAACTAAAAACGACTGCGTTAAAGTGAACTTTAAAAACAAAATAAAAAAACTAACTTTTAAAAAAAATTAACTTTAAAAACTGAAAATAAAAAAAACAAGTCAATTAGTCTTAACTTAACAAGTCAGTATGCTTTAAAATTATTATTTTTCAATTTTTTAATTCCTTTTGTAGACAGCACGTTTTTCTAGCATAATCCACAGGACCATAAGACCATAGACAATCATTAATTTGTATAACGTAATTTATATCGATTTGTGTAATTTCATTATCTTTGTGACAACATAGTATACATTTTATAATACGTTATAATCAGGGCGTGCGTGAGAACAAGAAGCATGACTTTCTCCTAAGCATATATTTTAATAAGAAACCGAAGTAAGAGACATATCTCGTAATATTCCTATCACAATAATTAACATATTATTCAGGTTTTAATATTTCATAATATTCCGCCAGATAAATATTTAATTTCGATTTTTTTCCAAATATATGTTTAAATAATAATTATGCTTCTTCTTCTTACTGCACGCCCCTGGTAATAATTAATTCTATAATAGTGGTGAAATAAATTAATGTAAATCCAAACAAAGTTTTTAAAGAACATTTTTCGTTCAAAGTATATAAGTAGATTTAACTATACCTGAATTAAAAGCAATTATTTAAATACTACATAATACCTGGGATACGTACAATTAAAAATTCAATATATAATTAAATCAATAGTTAAAAACTTCCTTGCTGAAGAAATGGATTCTTTAAAAGATAAAACAACATTGTAAAAGGCAAAGTTTCTTCTAGTAAAATTTATTCTACATATAATTGGATAGTCTCCAAACCTCGGATTGTTTATTCTATTTAAATAGTATATATTTTCCGATTGTTTCATTGATTATTCACGATTTAGAAGAATAACTGTCAAAATGTCAGAGCATAAATAATTCCCGTATCGGCGCCAACAAAGGTCCTCCTGGGCGCGTGGAGGATAAATAATTCAAAGCAGCGTCTCACTGTAATGTAGTCATTCGCATTCATTTCTAAGGCTTGGAAAATTTTGGATTAAGCGACTGACATTTTCTCTGTCAATTTATAGTAAAAGATTAAACTTGATTGAAGGAGGATGTCTGACAAAAGGCACACTTTGTACGAGTCATGTGACAAGATAAGAAAAACATGCAAGTAGAACGTGTAATATTTAACTAATAAGCTAAAGACCTATAGGTACTATTTGTTGAATATAAATAAAATTGTATCTAACACTTTGTCTGTAAGCAAATTTGAAATCAAAGTCGTTATTATAACCTCTCAGAAATTGTAACAGGAAAACTTAACAAAAGATTTCTCAGTTATAAAACTTAATAATTTGGCGAGTACGTATTTTGTGAAACATTAAAATGGTGTTTTATTATATTTTTATATTTATATTTTAGGCATCAAGAGATTTCAAATATAATCAAAAACAAAAAAAAAAATATACAGTGAAAATATAGCTTGTTGAGTAGCTTGTTGGTCTTGTGGTTAGGACACTGGCCTCGTGATCCAAAGGTTGCGGGTTCGATCCTCACTCCAGACTAGCAAGTTAGTCCTATTTTCATAGTACAAGTGCTTAGCTTAGTTTGAAAATAGTAAGAATATTGATGTGACACGTATTTCCGTGTTCACATCTCTATTTTTAATAAAAAAAAAAAAAAAAAAAAAAAAATTTTAAAAATGGCAATTCTCCATTACATACAAAAATCTTTAAAATTTATTTTCATTTTAAGTAGGTACTTCATTATTATTCATTTTTCATATACATTTTTTTTATATTTTGATTGTCTATACTTCGAATTTTGAATTTAATTTGTTAGTATACCATTTTATCCTGACGAAGAGGCCATGGGCCGTAAAACATGTTGATATTTTTCAATACAAGTGTGGTGAAAACAACATTTATTTTTGTTAATTATATTAATCTTATCTAATCATCTTTGAATAAAATAAAATACTTAAAAAACTCACATGCCAATGAAATTCTTTCGCATGTCAGATTATACACCCACCATCACAGCTTTGGAAAACGATTATACTGCTGTGTCATGTGTCTTTTTTTTATATTGTAGAATATCATTACTTGGTATAAATAATGGTAAAAAAAAAGTCCCCGGCGAGCGTCTATAACTCTGTCCATCTGTATGATCGCGCCAATCTCGAGAACCACTGAACAGATTTGCATACAGTTTTAACTGTTATGATCTGCATTTCTCCAAAAAGATTTTAATGTATTAAAAATATCCTTTGCATAGAAATATAGGAGCTGAGCATTAATGCTATTAGTGAATCAAGTCGGGAAAAAATATGCCGCTCAAACGCTCTCATGGAAACGCTGCCTAATCCGTTAGAGACACAAAAAATTGTGTAGCAAGAATTGTGTTAAATTAAATAATTAATATAACTTTAACCAACCATTTTTGTGTATAAAATTTAATCATCACGCCGTTTCCCCGCAGGAGTGGTCAGAAACTAATTAACTATCTAATTAACCATCACGCCATATCCTCACAGGGGTAGGCAGATAGGGTTGAACGCCACCCTCTTCTATCCTGGCACACCACTTTTGCTTCGGCCACTTTCATACATCTTCTCATTCAAGTTCTACGGTTGTTGTGGATTTTAACAGGGCCATCCTCAAATACTTGTAGTATCTGATCGTATCAGGTCTTTCGCAGACGCCCTCTATTCTGTTGCCTTCAACTCGCCTCATATATTTTCTTAACCATCCTTTCCTCGTTCATACGTTCCACATAACCAAACCATCTCAGCCCTCCTTTCTTTATTCTGTCTACTATACTACAGCCAGCATTATTTTCACTTCTAATTTGTTCATTCCTCACTCTATCGACCAAAGATTTTCAGCACAAGCGTCTTAGTGACCGCATTTCCACCGCATTCAGTCTACTTTCATTTTTCTTTTGCCAATTCTAGGCTTCACTTTCATACATCAGGGTTTGTACTAGAACGCCATTATAACGCAATTTATAACTCATATTTATATAATCGTTAACTTTCGAGGAATTTTGAGCAATTCAGTATTAATCCTTATCAAATTAAACATCTTATTAACCTTAAGCATTTTCCGTAAATCAAATATTTCCTTACACCAAATCATTAAATTGAATATCTTTGAAGATATGACGAGTTTCAACTCTAACGGGCAAAGCTGGACCGGACGATAGTTTATAATATGAGAAATATTTAAAAAAAAAAAAAAATTAACTTTGTTGTTATTATAACTTTCACTGTTTATTTTAATGTTAACGCAGCATCTTCAGTAATGTTATAAATACTAAACTTAACACTAAAGGATGGCGTGAGGAGTTGGGTAGAGATGAGAGTTCGGTGAATATCGTGGTCATTTGGCGCAAAAGAGAAATATTGATTACAGTTTTGTTACTATCAATCGCTAAGTTTTATAATGAAATAATAAAATATTTAGTAACGTATTTGCAATTTGCCTGTTTTGGAAGACCGTCCCAGTATTTCTAGACAAAGGTTCATTGTCCGCATTGCTTGAGTTCTTGGAATGTTTTACGGAGCCGTCTTGAAAGCTTAAGGCATCTTTCCGCCCCGACTAGAAACACCCTTATTGTGATTGGAGTACAAATAAAGTGGCTCGTTGACATGGCACGTTCAGGCACAGCCGTATTCTATACCTCTATGTATAGCACAATTAGTGATGGCATTTGAAAAACAGTTAAGTACCAATACAGTACATAAAAAAACAGCAAATTGCCGGCGACAGTTAAGAACAAATAAATGAATTTGTTGAATGATCGCAGGGCGTAAAGAAAATGATCGAGAAAGATCTTTCATGAACGATCCGTTCTTTTAGAACTGTCCACTATCCCGAACGAATGAACTGTCCACTTTCTCCAACGATCGTTCATCAGTTCGGTAACCGTAAACTTATTTGAAATTCTCACATTCAGTGTAGAATTTAAGAGAGCTGTTTTAATTAGAATACAGTTAATTAATATTGCAACTCGATAATAAATATACTAGCTGTAACCCGACAAAAATTACAGTAAAAAAGAAAAGTTAAGTTAAAAATTTTACGTTAATATTTTGACGTAAAAAAGATTTACGTTAAATTTTTAAGAAAAAAAAAATTGTTATGATAAAAGAAAAAATAATACTTTAAAAAATTTGAAAAAATTTGACGTAATTTTTTTTACATTTTTTAAGTAAAAAGGAAAAAATACTATAAACAAGTAACGGACGTTACACTAACAGATAGACAACGAAATTTTTATCATTGGAACGGGGTATCGATTAAAAGTTGTCACAGTCGTAAACAGTAAGCTGAAAGAACGACAGCTGAAATGGTACGAGGACAAAAGATGAAGACCATTAGACCGGACAGTTAAGTAGGCAATGTCTGAGGAACTTACTCAGCAAGTCACCCAGGGGAAGATCGAAGAACTCCTGGATGACTTAATGCTCAAAAATCCTCCAGAAAAACGGCCTAGATGAAAGCGACACCCAAAATCGAAGAAAATACAGCCTGAGAGCCAATTCCAACAGCCTACATAGGCAATGAGATGGAACTGTGCCGGGGAGAATAATGGTTAAGTACTTCATCATATTTTTTTTTAAATTTGACATATCTTTTATTCGGATTAATATTTTGTTAATTTTTCTTAATTTAAATTAATTCTATTAATAATCCTGCAGACAAACGCCTTATAAGATGATGTGTGTGTGTCAAGCTTTTTTTTAGACCATATCAATATAATTTTGATAATAATAAAGCAATGGAAATGGGGTCATTCATGCGTATATGTGAAAAATCAATATATTATAGAGTAAAGAATGAAAAAATGAGATGTAAATATAACGCTGATCTTATCAATGAACAGGATTAAAAATGGGTCACTTAGGTAGTTCTGTTTTACTACTCGTGTAAAAGAGATCAAGGGAAAGAGAATTGAAAAGATAAGTGATCCGCCCTGGAAAGACCTGGTCCTGAAGAAGCGTCACTGCTGGGCGAGCATAAGTAGGTAAATGTATGAATATCTGGATGTAGGGAGAGTTGGGTCTGGAAAAATGATCGAGGCGCTCAACCCACGCAGCGTACCCATGTTGAGAAACGCACAATAAAGAAAGTAACTTTATTAGTTACATAATAAAGATTTATGCTCTCAAAATAAAAGAAGGAATGTCAAAACGTAATCCTTTTCGTAATGCTTTTTGCAAAAAATAAGTCATAAATGTTTTTAAATAAATGCAAACTTTGATTTTGCATATCTCCATAATTATTAATATTAATTGGTACACCCTGTATATGACACGGGTGCTAAGGGAACTAGAATGTTCTACTATGAAGTCAGAAGATTAGATTGAGTCAGGTCAAGTTATGTCAAGCCGATCCAGATTCTTGAAGACGCTTTTAAGAAGCATTTTATTCTAATACCGCCTCAGAAACCAAAGTTTATTTATTCCATAGAAACAAATACATATTTCAAATAACGTCAAAATTATTATTGCTCGCGTTTAGAAAATTACCTATTTACATATAAGTGATTCAAATACAAGATGTACGTATTTGAAGTTTGCTTCAATAAGTCATTGACTCATTAGTGATCGAAAACTTATCGTACATTCATTTTACTTATCCACGATGTGTACAAAGTTACAATTTATTTTTAATGGAGAAGTTCTATCAAAATTTGTAAGTTTTATTACCTTACAAGCAAAGCACAATAAAACTCTGTGAATAAGCAATTGCATGATACCTTATTCACATCTACGTGATTTAAATTATAATTATATATTTTATAACTTAAGTTTCAATAGAAATTTAATCTTTCATAGACATGTGAAGTATTAAACTTGGAAGATTCGGATACCTTCAAAACTTGAGTAGTAAAACATTAAATTATAATTCAACTCATTTTTATCCAATTAAATAAATGATCATCATGATCTTTACAGTAATTCATTCACGCCAAATTCATCAGTTATGTAAGCTTACGTATTTTTAAATATTCTATTCCGTAACACATTTTTAGTAACCGCACATTAAAAATCAAAATAAATTACAAAATCCTTCTACTACTTATTACTTACGCGCTATCTCATCGCACATACACTCGTGCGATGGTTTCTACCACAGGTCGTGCACATACACGATGAACTGATATCTGAAACACACACGCACGCGAAGCAATATGCACTCTGATGCAATCTGAGTGCACTTCTGTGCCGATAAATCACCGATACATAACATTCCGGCCAAGTCGCATGCTCCCAGCACGCCTTCCGTGTTTCTACTGTAGTTGAAAATTATGCAAGCAACTCGCTGGAATAGTTGCCAAGTTTTATTTTTCCAGAATTTCTGTAACAAATTGAAATGTCAGCCTAAAAGCTCGCTGAGCTGAAATCCTTCAAAGCTCTCTGCGCACATACCTACCATATAAATAAAACTCCACAAATATATCTGGTAGAGTAAGGGGTCGCTCCTCCATGGAAGCCTGAAATTCTTAATAAATTATTAAGAAGGAAGGCTTAATAAATTATTTTAATTTTATTTAAATAACAATTATTAAGGTTTATATATGAAACTTTTATTTTGTTAAAACAAAATAGCCGCATCATGTCTATTCTCGTAGAGCTCCTCTGCCGTGACTGAGATGCTACATTCTCCGAGAAGAAAAGAAAATCGTGTACTTATTTCAAAATGAAATATCTATGATGCGGCATACGTATTTTTCAATCCGATTAGTCATTTTTTAATAGCAATCGTTTATAAGAAAATTTTGAGGCATATTTAACTGCTCCCAGTTTTATCATTTCTAAATTGTAATTATTAATTTGTGATAGTCTTTATATTATAGTGAATATTATTTACAATTTATTTCTCACTAAGACATTTTTTAATATTAATGTATTATTTATTTATAAAAGCGTATTGTGTATTATGTAAGAATTTGCTTATCAAGAACTTATTCCTAAAATGCGATTATTGATTTCCGATATTTATTTATTTCTTCTGAATATTATTCACAATTCCTATTATCATTAAAGTATTCTTTATTTTTTATTCATCATTAAAAACGTATTACGTATTGTATAAAAACTTACTTTTCATATTTTATTTATTCATTACTTATTATCAATTTATCGTAAAAGTGTATTGTGTAATTATGTCATATTCAAAATTTTCATTTTAATTATGTAATTTTCAAAAACTTCGCAAAATATTCTTACTTTGTAGTTAAATGTCACTTAAGGACCATCAATTAGGGTCATTAATAGCCTGTTGACGGTCTGTTTGTTAAAAAAAAAAAAAACATGAATTTTTTCTGTCTGAACCATCTCAGTCATGGCGGAGGAGGTTCATGGGAACGGACATAATGTTGCCATTTTATTTCATAAGTTTTCAAATAAAATAAATTTATATATATACTTTTTACATATACTTTACTAAATGCCAATAATTATTATTTCTTAAATCACATTTTTGCAAAATATAACCTAAATTCCAGGCTCTTGGAGTGGTATAACATCTTTAGTAGTATACTTTCCCAGTTATAAATCACATTACCATATGAGGCAAGGAGAAAACGAGTTTACTCCAATTCCGACATTAACAACTACTACATATTATGCTGTATTCGTTCTTTGCCCTGATACAGAACAATATACTTAGCACTTATTAAAAATTATTACAATGTTTTGTGCATGCAGGATGTATGTTACACTTGAGAAGAACATTAGTAGAAAACAATATTGCACATATTCCAAGACAAAAACTATACTGAAATTTTACATTTCATCATTTTTTTTAATTCATCACATATTATTAATATTCATTTACATAAATAGTTTACTTTGTAAAACATCAATTCGTACTTTCTGTAAAATCTTGCCGTGTATATGAACCGAATGAAAAAATACATTTATTTCAATATTGCGAAATATAAGTTCAAAACCTACTCCTCGTTTTCGTTCAGTCTTGATTAAAGTATGACAGAGATTAACTTTTGTGTGATTATCTCATTCTATTATCATCTGTCTTCTTATTTTATATGGAGAGCAAACGATATTGCAAATGAGAGAGAAATATTTTAAATATTTTTTCGCAGTCGCACAAAACCTATCTCTCTGAACCCTTATGAAATATAGCACACAATTGCTATTAGCGACTCATTTATGAACGAGGTTTTATAAACAATAACTGCACTTTTCGCAAAAAAAAATAAGTATGAAATTAGAGTTGCAGTGCGTTTTACGGTTCAAAATTGTGTCTCTTCGATTGTGAAATTTGTAAGCGATTATACTGATCACTATTAATAGATTGTTCATAATTCGACGAGTAACCACGAGTAACCACGAGTTTATGATAACTATATCTCCAGCAGTTAAATTGTTGAAGTGGAATATCAATTAGACATTGACGGTTCAGATCATTACGAGTCCGTTGTTTGAATAAATTGTCCTTTATTGAAGATGCACTCTTCACTGATTGAAGTAAAAACTTTATCAATTGCACTTGATTGATAAAGTTTTGTGAGAAGTAACTGTTCTTAGGTAGCGTCATGTCTAATTTTATTTATTAGATACTATCTGTAACCCATTAAAAATGACGTAGATACTTTTACATGTCAGTTCCTTAAAAATATGCATGCAAAACTTGGGTAAGATCTGTCAAAAAAAAAAATTAAAAAAGAAGTTACGGACTATACAGGAAATTATGAACAGACAGACAACAAAATCTTCTGTGTATAGTTTTCTGAGATATTCTGCCGTATATATGTGACCTCTCTGGCCGTTTCGGATTCCATTGCAGGGTCCATCATTAGGGCTGAGACAATGAAATTACTGTAATTGAGATTATGTCGATGCTTGGCGTACCATGAGAATTTGGCAGAACAACGTCCGGGTGGTTTGGTCATGTCTAACGAATACACGAAGAGAAAATAGTAAGAAAGATGTGTGATGCGAATGTTGATAACGTCAAAAATAGAAAACGGTCGTGGAGGACTTGGAATGAAAGGGCGAACCATAAACTGGATGATAATCCTATATGAAGTCTCAACAATCGACGAAAAAAAAATTCATGTTTTTTATGATAAATTTTATTTACAAACGTGCCAATACAATGATTAAAAATTGTAAATACTATTTTTAAAAGAAATTAAAGCAGATGCATTGAAAACGACGAAATTTCGGGAAATATGTTTTTCAGTTGTGGCAACACTACAATGTAACGTGTTAAATCAAAACCAATCACAGAGCGCGTAAAATCGTCACATGCTTCAATCGGGATACTTTTAGATGAAACACGATGAAGAAGGATCAACTCGACGACAGCATGGTGCAGGACCGGAGAAAGCGGACAAGGAAGGCCGGCCCCAAGTAAATGGGACTAACGGTCTAGGATGAAGAAGAAGAAGAAGATTATTTTCGTGCGTGGTGCGCAGAGCATAGAGCGCAGTGCGCAGTACGTAATCCGACATACGAATATGAATATTTTATTATATTCATATATTTTTGAAAACGAAAAAGGTCTAGTTGTGCCGTGAGTACACATCACCGGGACGCGCGTTCAATTTTGATACCGTATGGAAAAGGTAATTTAAAAGAGTATAAAACTGTACAGCGAGGAGATTAGACCGCATCGGAAGAAAGCCCTTCTCTCGTATATTTAAGACACATTTGCATTTCAAGTATTTCTTCTGATAATAGTTACGTTTTATTTTATTATTATTTTTACCGTGTTATATTTTATTTTAACCGTAGATATCACATATTTTTTCACCACACTGTTACATTTTATTTTCATTTATATGCGACTTGCATTATGGATAATAATTAATTAGCGAACTTATTACGCATTATCGTTAATGTTAGAAACACTGTCATTGTTTTTTTTTTCAGTAAAAAAATATTTACTTACCTTAAATCCGTTAATCTTCTAAATAAAAATAAATTATGTTCTCATACCTAAGTTTGCTTTTATTCTTTCACGTTTTCTGACGTTGTATTTTTAATATAATACGATTCAAATTTTATGCGATGCCTATTGACCTAAAAATCTTTGTCCAGACTTCGCGCTTTGCATACATTTGCATGGAGCCCACCGTGATATTTGCATTAAACCCTCGGGACAAACAAGACAATATACGCTAAAAGGGTCTTCTTCCCTTACCTGCAATTTTATTTGCATTATTATTATGTTCCGGGTATTTTCGCAATATGAATCATTTATATTTTTATAGCGAAGACATTCATAAAAGATTCAATGAAAAAGAATATCAAATTTTTATTCTTGTGTAATCATTAAATTAAAAATGCTAGCTGTTTAATGAGATTTTAAAACAGGGCGGTCCATGGTTGAATACCTACATAAATAGTAATTGCATGTCTTTTCATCTCACAAAATTTAAATTTCTTATCTGTTTTAAATAAAATAAGCATTTTATGCTTTTTATTACCAAAGTTTGTATTAAGATAGTATGTTGATTGTGTAATTCGTTAAAATCGTGAAATTAAATAATTTTAGCATTTTAAATGATTTAAAAATAATTTTGAAATTTATTATTACTTGTTATACAAAAAACATAGTAATTATGCCTTAATTTGATTAGTACCATTCGTGTCGTTCAGCGCCACATTGCGTGAATCTTCCGCCGCGTCTTATTCGCGTAAAATCGGCAAAGCAAATGGGTCGATCGATCGTCCGATCGGTGTGTTTGATAAACGCGTGTTGATGGAAAGAAATGAAGATCTGTACAGTGTGACGTCGGCCTAAGTCTTTTTTATCAATTCAATAAATTGACATTTTATTTATTAATTATATAGTTTTGTATAGTATTGTTTGTAGAATGTTTATATAGTACCTATATTTAAATAGTAGAATTTTTGAGTTGTATCTAAGAAAATAATATAAGTAGAGTTAAACCGGGTTACTTGCAACAATTGTGGTTATTAAACATGTCATACACGCACTGATAAATTACCCAAAAACAAAATACCAAGCAGAGATATGAGAGCAAATTTTAATTGAATCGAGATCACAAATGTCAAGCACTTGAAGTCATAATTAATTTTTAAGACGATTTTTAAAATATTGACGATTTAGTTTATAATTGATGGAAATACTTTTAACAATATTTTATATGTATGTATGTTCTAAGAACACAATGACTGGAGTTTGTCCAAAGAAGGATAATTATTAATTATGTGGGTAATGTATTAATGTTCTTAGAGTGGAATATAAGTTCTTATTTATGTTCTTGGGATGGGATCGGTGAGCGTTGAACTGCGTTATACAGGTCATCATAAGCCAAGTGGATACTATTTACATATAAAAACTTTCATACACGTTTCCCTTATAAAATAACTTTGTTTCTGTGAGACTTCTATGATTTATTTTAATTAGAAATACCTTTTTTCATACCCAAAATAAGTTTGTCACGAGTATTTCAAACGATGGGGTAACTTAAAACAGCTAAAATTTATATATTTTTTTAATTTTATTGAAAAATTAATTTGAGTAAGTTGAACAGTTAATAAAACATGAAGTGTAATAAATTATGAAATATTTACTTTATATATTAATAAAAACAAAGACTGTACACAACCACTTTTCATTAAATAATCAACATATTTCCCATCAGCCTTCATCAGGATCGTATACTATACATTTTCAACGTATACGTTTTATCCTGATGAAGGGACCATTGCCCCTGAAACATACTGACTATTCAATAAATAGTGGTTTTATATATTTTATTTTTTTATGTAAATAATATTATCAAAAACACTATAGATTTTATCGATTACTAAGCAAAAAAGCTATAAACACAAATATATCAAAATCATCTCAGAAAATATGGTTTTACTGGGGTCCGATTCAGCATAAAAACGCTCTAGCAAGTCAAGTCACAATAATTATCATCATTACATTAATGAAAATTTAAAAAAAAATTATAAACGCTTTTTCAATAGGTATATTTCATTAAAAAATTCAATTAAATTACGGTTCTTCAGAGCTCATAGTTAGGTTAGGTTAGGTTAGTGATAATAATTATTATCATCAATGACAACAATAATGATCAAGTAACAATAATTATCATCATCATACGATGAAATCTGAAAAAAATGTAAAATCGCGTTTTCAATATATTTCATTAAAAAATTCAATTCGATTACGTTTCTTCAGAGCTCATGTTTAGTCAAAAAGTAAAATAAAATAAATATGAAAAATGCACAAAAAAACTCAACAAAAACACATGTGATGACCAGGACTCAAACCTGGCTACATTTCAGTACCAGTTTTGCATTTATTTTATTAAATAATTAATTCCATTTCACAATGTTTTAATCCGTTTTTTCGAACATTTTTTCCTGTTAGATGTAATTGAATTCATAAATATGCTTCATCACATAAATTTTCTATCAATATCTTGTGAAAATTATTTTAATTTGATATTTATGTCATATGTCAAGTTCCTTTATAAGTTGACATGACATTTAAATTACAACCTTTCGATTTTATGAAAGTTCACACAGAAAGGGTGTACCTTTTTTATTTTTAGACCTGCAACTTTTGTTCAAATGCATATATTTACTATCGTGTCGGTATCAACGTGAAAAGGTAGCAGTTGTCCACGTTTCTCACGTTGGAGGAAAGCCTTATCGACTCGTCTTATGCAGTTTTCCACCATACTGGACTAGTGAACGCGAGTAAGATCGATATCTATGACCCATTTGTGTCGCTGTCGACTGTGTAATGCAAATGATAAAACTTTATGCAACGTTAAAGTTATTTTAAAATTTTTTCGTCCGCATATTTTTGACGATTTTTTTTTAAATCAATTAATGTCAACTGTAATTGTACCCAAGTACGTTTTAATTTGAGAGAAAGGGTTGTGAAAGTGAGTATGCAGAAATACGTATACTGACTAAATATAACCCACCGATAACGAAAAAAACAATCAAATAAAAATATTTTTAATAATTTTATTCAATGAAAAAATACAATAGAAAAGCAATTTATCTTTATATTATATTTTTGTGCAAACACGAGAAAGTCAGTCAAACAGTTAAAAGTTAATAATTGAATGTGGTGGCGTTAACTTTGAGGAAATTCATTTTAACAATCATGAATAAAACTTTTATTTGTTTTTGTCCACTAGTTTATTTTTGAGTATACAGTATATTTATACATATACTCAAAAATATATATTTAACTGTGTAGTAAGACATCGTGATACTTTTATAAAAAAATTAGTCATTATTTTTATTTTATAATAAATTAACTATTAACTATTCCAAAAGATGGTATCATCTTCATACATTTAACAATCAGAAAATTAAACTGAATAGGTATACTTAAAAGACAAAGATCAGTATTTGAGTGCTTTTATATGCCAAAGGTCGCAACATCCGAAAAATTGGGAAAATTCTTAGCAATTGACCTGAAAACTGCTAAATATTTACGATACAACCCTTATCAATTGCTGTATCATTTCAATGTGCCAAAGAAGTTAACCTAAATACGTAAGCGGGCATCTGCGGCCAATAAAGGAAATATTTATATTCTGTCGGCGATAGGACCGGCCCGAAAGTGTAGGCCGAGTGTCTCCATTGATCGCTAACCCCTGCCAAATATCGCGTGCAAGAGGTCACGCGACCGCTGCCTTCGTACCCCACATAACAACCCTCCCTATACAATTGCAGACGCTATTACAAAAGCCTTAAACCTACTTACATAATATAAACTGAGGTAGTCCATGAAAACTGCAGTGATTTCGCCATAAAAAGAAAAAAATTTGATCAAATCAAATCTTTGTTTTTAATCGTATAAGAGACTTCCATCCATTTTTCTCATGTATAAATAGCTTCGTCTCTGTGAGGCTTTTATAATTTATCTGTAAAAATAAGTTTTAATTAAGTTATGTATTAATTGTTTTTATCACCCTTGCGAAGAAGATGTATGTTTTCAAAACCGGATATAATATATAAATTCAATGATTGCAAAGCGAATTATTAATTTTATTAAAATGAAGAAAAAATGTTTACGACAAATATTTAAAAAAATTCTAATAATACTGTTTTTATCCACTTGAGTTTATTTCTTACAACTATCCAACTTTAAAACATATCATCTCTTTCATCATAGTGATAAAATAACAAATCCTAAACATACACCTATTATCTTTTGTTTTATTCATGCATTTGTATTTTTATTTGCTATAAAATAGAGTTTATAAGGTTTTTTTAGTCTATTAAAACTATAAATAAATACATAAATTTTATCGTTGTAGCTCTCCAAAAAGAGATTGACTCTTGTACTTGGAGAGAAAATATATATTGGAGAGATATATGTATATATTCAGTGTATCGTTGTAGTGTGATCATGTAAGGATATGTAAAAAAATAATTGATTTTATGTGTTCAATGGTTTCAGGTTATTTTCAAGAATATGGATTTTGTGGAGGATTGATTTTTTAATGATGACTGAGTATCCGCAAGAATATCAGCACTTGTGTTTGGGTCAGCACAATACATGTTGTATGTACGACGCTCGTGGTGGAAGAACATCATTAGGGTGCTGACTGATTATAAAGAACTCCGGGTTTTTATACAGGGTTCAGCATGCAAATTTATATAAGTTAAAGAAAGAGAAACAAAAGCACTACTGAGAAACTTGTGTAGCAAAATGAGATCGTATGTTTTCCGTCGGGACGACCCTCGTAACTGTGAAGACTTCTGTGTTGACCAACTCTGTAAGACAAAATATGTGAAAACTTTTTCTCCACTCTTACTTATGTGTTGTACTAGCTGTTCTTACCCGGCGTTGCACGGGTAAAGGATTAAGTTTAAAATAAATTTGTGGGGGGAAACAAAGTTTCGATTCGGATGGTATATATTTGCATCGAAAATATATAAGCGGAAGGAAAGGGTTAAAAAAATAGAGGGGAAATGTCGCATTAATGTTACCCGCCGAGTCCTAACGAATAGGTTTCCAAATTTTGAGGTCCGATCGGTCAAATGGTACAGATTTGCAACAAAAATATATCAGCGGAGGGAAAGGGTTGAAATAATAGGGTGAAAATGTCAAATATGTTACCTGCCGGGTCCTAAAGAATAATTTTCCAAATTTTGAGTCCGATCGGTTGAAAGGTACAGATTTACCTAGAAAATATACCAGGGAAGGGAAGGATTAAAAGAATAGGGGGGAAATGTCATATATTTCCCGCCGAGTCCTTAAGAATAAGTTTCCAAATTTTGAGTCCGATCGGTCAAACGGTACAGATTTGCATCTAAAATATATAATGGCGAGGGGAAGGAGTAAGAAAATAGATGGGAAATGTTGCCTATGTTACTCGCCGAGTCCTAAAGAATAAGTTTCTAAATTTTGTCAAACGGTACAGATTTGCATCGAAAATATGTCAGGGGGAGGGGAAGGGGTATGAGAATGGGGAGGAAATATTGCCTATTTTACCTGCCGGGTTCGAAAGCATAAGTGTGCAAAATTTGAATCGAATCGGACAAACGGTGTGGATTTGTATAGAGAACAGACAGACAGACAGGCAGACAGACATTGAGATAATAAGGTGTCCAAACACTGATGACTAATCACTGATAGTACTTCGTAGTAGTAATATAAAGAGAATATTTAGACTTTATTTCATGGGTGTCGGCTATAAATAAGTAAATATTTATTCTTTAGATCAGCGGTTCCCAACCAGTGTTACGCGTACCACCGGTGGTACGCGAAAAATAATCAGTAATGGCAGACATAAAAAGTTTTAAAAAATCAGTCATAAAAATATAATTTAAATACAATTTCATTAATATTATTATATTTAAAACAAAAATTTCCTGTAAATTTTTAAAAATAAAAGTGTAAACTGTCGTTTTCATCAGAAAATTTTTTACATTTACCATGTTTAAATAATTTTCTCTAGGTACATATATTTTCTATTAATATCGGTTATTTTTGGAAAAAAAATTGACTGCGGCACATTTCTCTTTTTTATTCAAATAATTTAATTAAATTTTATGCAATTTTTTTTAATAAAAATTATTTGAAAGAAAAAATACTTTTTTTTAATGTCCTGGTTTTGAATTTCGACAAGAAATGAGCTTCGGCACCTTTTATTTAAACAAAAAACATTATGATATGTAAAGTTCAAATGTCTTATTTTTATCAGATAAAATAAAACCTTCGGTATTTTTTTTTAAACTTAAATAAACTGAGTTCTGGGAAATATAGTCACCCTATAATGCAAATAGAAAAACAAATTTCTCGAAATACAATCATTTTTACTCAGTCGTACAAGCGTGATGTACTAACAAGTGGTATTTGCCTCCCACAGCCTTATTTCGAGATACTTTATTTGAATATTCAAACTGTTTGTGTAATATTGGTGATAACATAGGTGTATGTGGTGCTCCCATTCACATGAAATAGTATTTTCTCACAAGCCAGCAAACCTTTTGTTTCCGAGACTCTATACAATTAACCTACGAATCTCTGGACAGTTTGAGATCCCTGAAGGATCCAATCAGTCCAGTTCACTGCTCAGCCAAATTGCTTTTTGTCCTCTGTACATTCAGGCTCGGCCCAGACGTTTTAGAGTCGAAACAAACAAACAATAAATACAAGTAATTGAATGAATGGTCAGTTTTATGTATATCTAGAAAGCTTTTAAAGATTTTAATAATTGAATAGTTACTTTGAAAAACTTCGATCGAAATGTCCAAGGCGTAGTGGGCTTGGAGAAATAATTAACTTTTTGTTGAATTAAAAATATTAATGACTTTTACTAAATATTTTTGATTTGAATTATGAAATAATATTTCCGTAATAAACATTAACTCAATTTTTCATTGATAATTTTTATTTGCAATTTTCTTTATAGTGTTCGTACTTGTTATCTATACCTTTAAAACTCAATGTCTGTCTGTCTGTTCTCTGTACAAATCTACACCGCATACCCGAACTGACTCAAATTTTGCATACTCATTCTTTAAAACCCGACGGATAATATAAGCGATATTTACCTCCCCCCCCCTTTTACTACTCTCCATCCTTCTGTATATTTTCCATGTAAATCTGTACCGTTCGACCGATCTAATCCAAATTTTGTACATTTACTCTTTAGAACCCTGCTGGCAACAAATATGACATTTCCCCCCTCCGCCTTCAGCACACTCCCTCGCACTGATATTTATATATTATTACAAATCTACACTGTTCGTCCGATCTGATCCGAATTTTGCATACTTATTCTTTAGAACTCAGCAGATAACATAGATGACACTTCCTCCCTCCCTCTCTTTCCCTTTCCTTCCTCTTGATATATTATCAATGCGAATCTGCACCGTTCTACCAAATTTTGCATATATATTCTTTAGGATCTGGCGTTAAATATAGACCACGTTTCCCTCCCTGGATATCCCATGCATCCCTGCCTAGATTATATGGAAACATTGTTTTTTCTTAAAAGCCTTGCCAAACAATGGAACCTTTATTCCCACCACAAAATTATTTTTATCCTAATTTTTAACCCTAGTATGGGTGCAACGCCGGGCACGTACAGCTATTTCATTGATATAATTGAGAGAAATATTTATTAATATATTATTCATTGAACGAAAACTGGCTAAATCAAAGAAAACACATTTTTATTGTGATGTTGCAAATTCAGATCAAAGTTCCATGAATTTTTTTAATCAATAGATATAGAGAAGTAAATATATTTATAACTTTTAATAAATAAAAATTAAAAAACAATAAAATAGAAAAAACATAAAATAATAAAATCAACGAAAAAAATATTTGAATTCCACTCCAATCCAATGTTAATTAATCTATAGTTTAAATTTTTCTTTCCCATGAACCAGTGTATAGTTATAGTACATGACCAATGCCCTGTCATTTTTAGGCAGGTTACAGCTAATATGTAAATAAAATGTTTGAAGAAATTATCACATTATCAAAAATTTGAAAATTTTTTCCCTGTTATATTTATTTTCTATTTTTGGAAACGCAGTAAAGATCCACTACCTTGAACTGATCGCCTCGAAACACCCTGTGGCCTCTCCACCCCACTCTACACCCATCCATTTCCGACACGAAATAATGTAAAGTATAATATCCTGTCATCTTGATGTCCTTTGACGTCCTAGGTATAATCGGAAATATTTCATGAGGCCGTTTCTTCGAGATTCGTTCTCGTGATAAATATATTTTCGCAACAATTTTCTAAAACATTTTTATTTATCACTTTGACTCGACGCCTGTTATAATATACGGCATATAAAAAATAAACCGCCGTCAGCGCACGTGTGATCAAGTGACAGTAAATCAAAACAATACCTACCGGCAAGCGAGAAGTTTTCTAGTGTGAACCTGAGCGATTTAAGCAACGTTCTATACGCATCAGTAGGTATATGAATGACAGTTTTTGTAGTGACAGAGAAGTGAATCGTAGAACCTAGCGCGAAAACACATAAAACGGTATCAGTGTGACCAAGCGAAAATAAATTTAATGAGTGATTTTAGTGTGGATTCTTATGGGCAATAGAGTACCTACCGACGTGTGGGAAGTGTCCCATATTAATGAGAGCGATACAAACCAAAGATTATATTTTCTATGTAGACACAAGTAGATGATTTGTCAAGTAACTATTGCGTAATATAGTGTAAATTAAAGAACGGTGCTCCGATTAATCTCATGTCCATGATTTAAGTAAAAAAATAAATCAATAATCAATTTTTGGTGTTTCAATGTATCATATTTTATTTAATTTTGTTTTTTTTCTTGTTTATATTTACTATGTGGTTATTCTTAATTTTTTTTAAATGATTCTAATTATACGATACATGAAAAAAGACAAAAAATTATGGCCGATATTTCTGGCAAACCATGGAATTTTTCCTGTTTGTTCCTTTTCTCAAACGAATGTTGGGCGGCTCTCGTAGCCCGTTATGATAATGGCTACCCGAGGGTTCCGGGTTCGATTCCCGGTAAGGTCACAATAAAACTGTGGTTTTGTTATCTGGTTAATACAAAAAAGAAAAAAGTAAACGTGAAAAACTTATGGTAAAGAGTGATATGTAATTTCTACAAAGTTTTGTATTTTAACAATTTCGGTCGGTTCAAGTTGTCAAAGTAAATATTTTTTGATGGATTGATTTATTTCGACTTTTTATTTCTTAAAAGCGTCAAATGCAAGACAATTTAAAATTAAAATACATACTAATTAATTTTTTTTAAATCTCGTGCATTTTTATTTGAAAAATTTTTAATGGATCTGTAAAAATTACATGGAAATTTTCATTCGGTGCGCCAGAAAGCCAATCAAGGATATGTAGATTTTGGGGAGGAAAGATAATAATTCCATCCCCCTTAATACGCCACTGATTGCAGCAGAATAATACCAGATGAATTTTTTAATTGGATTGTTATGCAAAATAAGGATTGTAGAAACGGAATTAGTAAATGTTCATGGCGGATTCAATTAGACTCTCCTTTATTGGAGTGGTTTTAAATCCATAGTCCAGTTTAGTCCTTATTTTGAAGGTGAAAATAATCTTATCGTATAAAATCTTCAAACCGATTTCTCGGAAACTCTTGAGCAGATTTAGAATTTCTTCTTTAAAAGAAGATACTATAAACTTAATCCACAACAACTTTTTACAGTACTGAATCCAAAGAAAAATAACTGCTTATTACATGATAATAATTATTACATAGTAATAAGCATTGAATTGTATTTTTAATGTATTGCCACACATTCGCCGCTATGGGCTTTGAGGAAAATGAGGACACTTTGCTAAATGATAAACTTTATTTGAAAATATTCAACACAACAATTTTGTACATCAGAGCTCACTAGAATGCTCAAATAAACTCCTGACCGCCCGGCGGCGTGTTATTTATAGATACGCGCCCTGCTTCCGCGAGAAGTAAACCGAAATTTCTGGATGTTTTTCAACTACCTGTAACTGTTCGAAGAAACGGCTTGGACACGCGTGAGTTGGAGAATGTTGCGTCTCAGTCACGGCGGAAGACCTCCACGGGAATAGACTTGACGCGGCCATTTTGTTTTTTTATTCCAAAAAATTTCAATTAAATAATAGTTTAAGGAATACTTTCTAAATTGCTATTTAAAATTTTTTTTAAAATAATCACCTTCGTGTAGAAAAATCACCTAAATTCTACCTAAATCTTACTCTTCCGTAGCGGTGTAACCCCTTAAACAAAACATTGACTTATTCGTCCATATTTGAACAAACTCTTTTCCCGAATTAAAACAGAATCGTACAAATTGCTTATATTTTTAATTAATATTAATAATTGCAATAATATTCATCAATTTTACGCAAATAATATCATATTCCAAATTCTTTCCATCAAAACCAGAACTTTTGACTGATTATTATTTATACAAACTCTGAAACTCGGCAAATAATAAGCAAAAACCGGCATTTAAAATTATTCTAAACCATTCCATTTCTCTGCGAAATCTTATTAATATCGACAAAATCTTCTGACAGTTATGAAAACTCAGAATGTTAAAATTAATGTTTTCGTTTATTTATCACAACATTTATATTGAAATTAGCTGCAACCCGTAAAAATGATGAAAAATTGGTTCGCGTCATTGTTAAGTCGTAGTAAACATTCAAAGTATTTTTTGGCGACCCACGGAGAGGCGGCCGTAGCAACATACGTTGAGCGGCCGGTTCGGGTTTGTTGTCCCGGAGTTCAAGTCCCATCTCCGGCCTTTTAATTTCATTTCTTAGCCATGAATTCAAACGAAATTACGGACGTCCCACGAAGTTACGGGGACAGATAGACAAACAGATAGATAGACGAAGAAGAGAAGGATGGACAGATGGATAGACAATGAAATTATTATGTTTGATGACACAGTTATATTGTTTTCTAATCAAACTGAATAATTTGGTTGCCTATCTAACTGTCGGTAACTTCCTGTAACGTCCAAAATTTCATTCAAATTCAAGGCTAAAAAAACAAAATTATACGGCTAGTAGTAGAGCGCGAACCTTGGACTTTGCTAGTTGCTATCACCGCCCCTCCGTGAACCATCAAAAATATACTATATACATATAATAGGGCTAAACAAAGACTGAAAGCATTTCATGTTCCATGATAATAATATTATATGTAAACCAGTCATAAAATATAACTTAAAATTTACCGTTGCGGTGGTAAGTTATTTTTATTTTATAAAATGCAGATTATAAATGTGCCATTACAGATCCTGATAAATAATTCTAAGGTAACCTTAAAATATGGTGTGATTTTTTTATTTTATTTTAATTAAAGGAAAGGAACTGTTACAAAATATATTTTTTATTGCTTGAGTTATTAGAAAGATTGTAGAAAATTAATTTTAAAGCTGTGTAATATAAAATAATACTTTTGATAACAAAAAAAATACTTGCGTACTTTATTGGAAATATGCACGTGAGTGAGTGTGCGCGATTATATTGGGAAATATATATGTAGGCGGTATGGTATATTTATTTTAGGAACGGACAGGCTCACGTAAACACAACTTTTCTTCGGATCGAATCAGAAATAACAAAACAACAACTGGTAAAATAAGTTACTTCATTATTCAACTCGAAACGATTTTCATAGAATGAAAATCAACCTCCATGTCTTTTGCATACGCGGAAAGGTGGTTTCCGCTCAGAAATTAAGATACTCCTTCGTCAATAGCACTTCCGCTGTATTTTCCTCCACATTTTCTCTCACTTGTACAACCCACGTCATGGTATCCTGGGGGTGACAGTTGGTTAAACATTTTAGGCTTAACACAAAGAGCAATTTGGAGTCTAATTGTTGAAAATTTCCGCGTATCTCACATATTAATAACTAGGCAGCATAACGTGATGACGTAATTTATTGATATCGAAATATTTTGATAATTTTAAAATTGATAAAACAAATTGTTTCTTTGAAAAGTGAATTTTATCAAAAAAATTGAACACTTTATCGTAGATAATGTTATTTTTAAGAAGTATGGAAAATTTAAAGAAAATCAGCTCAGAATGTTTTGGGTTTATCCAAATTTTTCAAGAACACAGTAGGTACTGGATTTTATTCCAAGACGACATCATTAATCAAGACATATTATAGATGTCTCACAGAGACAAAATTATATTTTTATTATGGGAAAGTAGGTATATTTTTGGGTGTTTATAGGGCTCACGACCTATGATACGACTGGCTGATTTCTTTACACAATGTAACATTCACGATTTCCACTCATAATATTTTTTATCAGAACTTTATCAGAACCTCAAAGAAAATGGTCAATTTCCTTAAAATAAGAATGAATAAATTTCAATATTTTTTCAGAATTCTTCAACTTCTTACTAGTTGTGTTTTTTGCATCTTACGTGAATTAAAATATGCATTTTTAAGTTAAAAGTATTTCAATCTATTTTTACTATTTTTATTTGTGTATTTTTAGACACTATAATATTGTCACGAGACTACAGAAACAGAAAGAATTGCATTCAATCGAGGATTTCCCAGTACTCTGGACGTTTTACAGTGAATCAGAAAATACAAGTAGTGTCTGGAATATACAAAACAAAATAAATTTAAAAAGAGCGTGGTGATAATTGTTATACTTTTGACAGAAACGTAACCTGCCAATGTTCGATAACTGCAATAATAGATTGCGAATATTCCGAAAAGGCGAGTATAAAGTGTCCAATAGACGAGTGATTAATGCGAAATTAGTGTGAATTTAAAGAACAGTGCTCCAGTTAATCGTAATTTTTTTTAAAAAAAAAAGGGGTTTTATTTGTCTCTCACTACCACTACCAGTGACAATATTTACTGCAAAATATGGCGCACTCGAACTTTTTCTCAGGTTTATCGAAAATTCGAAAAGGGGGAAAATTGAAGATAATTCGGCATCCAGTGAGCAGACGAATAAAGTATTTGATTCAACGTGACATTTAATTGAATTGAATTGTCGAATTGATGAATAATTTATCTGTAAACGTTATACAATAGCAAATCAAGATCTATGCGCTATTCAATTGAGTTTCAAAGGTGGGATCCCCTACATCTAAGGACACGTTCACAATACTAAAGCACATCGATCAATTTAAGTCCGCTGAAATTCCAGACGTGAACACTTAGAGTACATGAGACTGTCGCGTTTTGCATGATGCATGGGGCCTGCGATATTCAGAACCAACATGCTCTTTGCGTAGAAAAGAAAAGTAAAAAGTAGTTCTGTAAGTTTGTCATCGTGGAGACTACAGACACAACTGGAAGTTACTCAAATCAATCGATTTATGAAGAAACTTTAAAAGAGCTACCCTGACAACAAGAAATGGGCGAAATTCCGTCCAGGAAGTACACAATAATTGGAGGCTTTGTGGTATTGTTGAGCGTAGTTCCAAACGCATTCGGCAGAGCGATTAGGAGTAGCACATATATTGAATGCAGCCAGGGGCATCTGTGCTCGTCATTTCTTTCCATCGTCTAGTTAAATATTAAGCACAAATTGAATGCAGACAGAAGAAATACTTCATATGAGAGGTTTAGAAGCAAAAATGCAATTTTGCATATGATAAATATACAGGGCGGCGTATTTGGATATGATTATCTGGAAAAGAGTGTAAAATTGACAGTTGATTACCGATTACGAAAGCATGTTTTCAGGGGCGTGCAGTGAGAACAAGAAGCATGACTTTTTTCTAAGCATATATTTTGAAAGAAAAAACCTAAATAAGAGATATATGTATCTGTAATATTCCTATCACAACAATTAACATATTTATTATTCAGGTTTTAATATTTCATAATATTATGCCAGATTTTAACTTTTCTTTGCCAAATATATGTGTAAATAAAATTCATGCTTCTTATTCTTACTGTACGCTCCTGCATGTTTGTATGTTAAAAAATTCAAAAATCCAATAATAGAAATCAAACACGATTTTCTTTTAATTGATTTTAAAATCTCCGTCCTGGTTTTAAAATCGATTACGAAAACATTTATAAAAATTATTTATAGATTTTATATAAAATTATTTATATACCATCATTTTTGTCCATCGGGCCTAGCAGCAAGTGGCGATTGCACATACCAATGGTCACGTAGAGGCCAATATCGGCCGAGGAGTGGCTCGCCCGTAGGGCTTAGCAGCAGGCATCGGCGAGAGCCGAATGCAGACACCAATGGCCTCGTAGCGGTCACTGACTGCCACGCAGCGGCCATTCACTGCCACGCAGCGGCCAGTATCAGCCGCGCACTATCGGCCAATAAAAATGCCCGCAGGGCGCTTAACTGCTAGTGTATAAGAATGTTCGTTATGTTTCTATATATTCGCACGCGATGCCTGCGATTTGAAAGGTTCCAAGGAAACAGTAAATAATATTGATATTAATAGCGCGTTTCACTTTATGGTCGAATATAATTATTTTACTAATAAACTTGGCGTAAACTCTGATTATTTTTACTTCGAGCGATTTGGAAATCATAACAGTTAGTGTGTGTTGTGCGTACGTCCAGATAAAGATAGGTATAGCGGTTTGAAACCGGTTGACGATAAATTTATCAGAGTAATTTATACAAAATTCGTTAGATTTTTAAAAATTAATACAGATCAAAACCTGCAGTTTTTTATAGATGTCTTTTCATGACAAAAAACATAGACCTATCATGTATTCGTACTAAGTGGTATTCGTGGATACAAAGGGATGTTATTTATCATAAAATATCGGGTAGGTATATCAGTTAGTATTATATCAAGTGTTTTTCTCCATATTTATTTAATAGTTTAGTTAGTGTAAGTATATCCGTCCGAAGACTTACTTCTATCAATATCGGGCAACGTCAAATTAATCACTGTGATTTATAAATCTAATTATCAATAGTGAGATGCGGACATTTTGTGATATAGGGTGGTGTATAATATTGTCAGTAAATGTTGATTTTCTGAATATATAGAATGAAAATTGCTGTAGTAAAAAAGTTGTGGTAGTTAATTCTTCTCGTTCTAAATATGGGGGGAAAAGATTTGGATTTTAAAACATTTTATGAGGTAGATATTTGAAATCTCATTGATCAGACAGAGATATCTATATCTTACTATTTTATTTTTTATTTTTTTTATTTATTTTTTTATTTTAGGAATCTCAACAGTACAATTTATTATAATGGCATAACGTATTAGATAGTTGGTAGACCAATTATAGAGATCCACGGCATAAAATATTAAGTCAAGCAATAAAGAAAACATATATTAAATAGAGGGATAGGAGTGGGAGTTAGAGGGGGAAGTGGAGTGAGGTGTATGGGATTGTGGCCGAGTGGAGTGTGTGTGTATTCTGTGTGTGACGCATATGTATATAGATATGGGGGTATGTGCAAAGAGTTATGAGAGTTTGGCTGTGGTGTGTGTATGATAATGGTCGGTCTCAGTTAATCCGGTGAAGATATAGAAATAAGCGGTTTAAATACGATTAAGAGCTGAGATGTTGGCATAAGATTTATAATTTTTTTAAATAAATAATTATATCCGAAAAAAATTAAATGCTTTAAATATCAAAAATATATCTAAATAGCATTATGCAATTGCTTACGTAAAATACGAATCTTGAGAGAATTTTACTACTAGACAAGCAGCTAGACACGTTGAAAGGAGCGCTTTAAATCTCACGAACACAATTCTGCAAGACCACTTAATAAACTTAAAGCTCTACGACCGACACTATTGCTCGCTGAAAAGAGCCGCCCGACTAAAAGGAAACATCCTTTCACGGTAGCAGATGCGCGAGGCGCTGAATGGCCGTCGTGTCGGCACGGTACGGCGCGAAGTTGGTCCGCGATAAATTAACGCTTCCTGCAGAGCACGTCCGTCGCCTCGCGCACCTGAATACGCCTGGAATTACCACGCCCGGCACGTAAACAATATAGATCCACATCCCTTACACACTGCAAACAATGGATTTTTAAAATTTATTTTACCAGTTTGGAATAATTCACACTAAGCGTTCCGGCTCTGGAAATGTGAGAATGGCGATAATTTTCGATGAAATTGTATTTTTTATCGTTATTTTCATGTATATTTTTTTAATTTTTTTATTTATATATATTTATTTAGTTAATGATACCTAATTGTTTATCATTAGCTAATATTATAAGCATTATAATATGTACACTTAATAAATAATGTTTTTCTTCATATATTTTCCATTGTTATGTGCCGTTTACGACTAAACACATTGATTCTGCTCGGCTTCCTCACACCTTCTCGCAGATTATACCCATTTATTCCCTTGTAAAAGATACAATTTTGTGTGTTTGTCTTTTTTTCTATGTGGAATAGAAATTTTGTTTGCGTTTCTTGTGTTATATCTATGTATCTCTGTATTACATTTGATCTTATTTTTAAAATATTTTGGTATTTTGTCATTTAATATTTTGTGAATGAATGTAATTGTATTTTATTTGAATCCTTGTTTTGTATTAATCCAATTTAATTTTGAGAGCCCCTTTTTAATTTTGGAATATCTATTTCTCTGTAGAATTATCCTCATTGCTCTATTCTTTTGAATTTGTAATTTTCTTATATCTCCTTCATTACATAGGTACAAAATTGGTACTGGAAAAAATAAACGCACACACACAGAATAATCAAAGCATTATGTAAAAATCATCACCATCACTCTTGGCTCTACAACCCCTGGTGGGTCTAGACCTCCTCAAGAGTCTTCTCCACTCATCTCGGTTTAGTGCCAGCTCTTCCCAGTTCAGAAACCCCAAGTCTGAAATTTCTTTGAGGACATTGTCGCTCCATCTTAGTTTAGGCCTTCTAAAGCTCCTTCGCCCTACGTAAAAATAGGAAAAAAATAATGCAACCAGTATTTATTTTTATGTATACCTATATAATATGTACGTAATGGTACGTGAACATGCTTCGTAATATTATTATTATATACCAAGTTCATATAATTAAAATATTTAAAAAAAAATCAAATGTCAAAAAATAAAAATAAAATACTTCAATAATGCACCAATTTAGAAACAAAAGAAAAAGTATTGGAGTAGATAAAGAGTAAAGTATAGAGTAACAAAGATTTTTTTCTTTTCATTTTTAATTTGTTACTTACAATAATTGTGTTAAATTATATAACGAAAATCATAATTTTTGTCTTTTGAGCTCTACTTTTCCAATAACTAAGCTATACAAAAAGCATAGAACGCTGCTAGTTGACCATATTATTTTATCAATCTTCTTGTTCTGTCGCGAGCTATTAAAAATAGGCAGAAGTCGGAATATTATTTATTTATTAATAAATATAACATCTATATATTATATTGAAATATACGACAAATATGTACCTACTCAGTTTCGACTTACTGTTATATTCTATACACTTACATCGGACCTCGTCCACAAGTAATAGACAGCAAGTCACGGAAAGCTCGGAATGTCCTAGTGGGATTGAATAAGGCATAAAAGCATCATTCGTCAGAACTAATTTGGGGATGTTGTCTACTGAATAATTAATTTAAATGGGCAGGATATACCACCGAAGGTCTACCTTGGGGTAAAAAGGTTAATAGCGAAGCACGACATTTATTTACGGAGAAATTTTGAGGCGTATCTTTGAACCGGTTCTAGACAATGGACTTTATCGTAGGCGCTACAACAATGAGCTCTATACTCTGTTTAAGAAGTGACGCGTCACATGATTGATACAATTGTGAAGATTTCGGTGGCTGGGTCATGTGGAGAAAATTACTGAATAATAAGCATCGAAGTTCTTGATAAATTCGAGACTATGATAAAGCGACAATATTCTCAAATACATATCTGCCTTGAAGATCCAAAGCTGGAAAAAAGGTGACGTATGACCGAAATCAATGGAGGAAGATTCTTGAGAAGACCGAGACATCAGGAGTTGCAGAACTAACAGTGATGACGATTATGGGTAAAGCATGACAAGAGGGAGTTGACATGACCTAGCTACGTCTAAGATTGACTGCCCGGCATTGCTGCAGCGCATCTCCCTGAGAGTACCCGGAAGATCCACTAGATCGGTTGAGACCTTGAGCCTTTCACACTGTAATACCAAATCCCGGCAAAACTCTTTTATATATCGCTCGTCTAATTTGTTCAACTCTATATTCAGCGACTTGGATCTTTTCAATTCATCGATCTATGAATTTAAAACTCTTGGATATTCACCTCAGTCATAAATCTTTTTTTCCTATTCTTTAATCCATCTTCTTTCTTTTGAACGACTTCGTATATGTAATTTTTTATCTGTATCTTTCTTTAATTAACATTTTTTTTTTTTGCCCAGACCTCGTATATATATATATGCAGATGTATTGATCAGATATCTTTATGCTATACCTAGATCTTTTGCACTTCTTTTTATTCTTATCTCTTGTCCTTTTTACTAAGTAGATTTGTCCTTTCTTATCCATTCCTTATTCTCTTTTTACCTCTAATTCTTTGACTCTCATAGTTTGTCCATAACTTAAAACTTTCACTTTTTTGTTTTTTATTATACAACTCAAGTTATTGTTGCTTTATGTTAAAACACAACATGTTAATTCTGCGGAAACTTGTAAGATGGTCTCTATACTGTTCAATAATCATGTATAATCTCTTTATATGTACTATTAGTTTCCCATAAATAAATAAATTAAAAACTGTAATAATCCAGTGGTCATTACGAGGGGCCTTTATCCAACAGTGTATAAATACAGCGTTCGTAGATCAGTGGGCGTGACACCGGTTTCTCATACCGAAGACTTCTTGATTCCAGTGACGTTACAATACATATCTTTGTGATATATTATAGACGTCTCATAGAGCCGAAATTACATCACTTTTTATGGTAAAGTAGGTATGGAAGTCTTTTGGGTGCTCATAGTGCTTACGACTTATGGCTGGCTTAAGTCACCATTTTACCCAATGTAACGTTCACTATTTCCACACATGATAGAATACCACAAATTTCGGAAAACGCGCACAACGCAACACAGTCGATTTGACAGCGAAGCAAGACTACAGAAGTAAAGCAAACGGCGACTAGTGCAAATTGTAAGCGGCCAGCGGAAGAAATTAAGAGAGTACCTACCGGCCGTTTGTAGCAATCAATGCTATAAATGACAGCTCACAGACGTGCGAATATTCTAGAAGACCAGTATAAAGTGTTTCACAGACAAATAGTTAGTGCGAAACTAAAAAAAATCTACTTTTCATTTATCAATTGACTATTCATTAGAATATATTATATTCGATATCTATTGACTAGTCATTAAAATATATTATTACATTCATTAGAATTCATTCGATCTAGAAATAGGGTGGACTGTGCATCATTTAGAAAACTACGAAATTTACGGAAGGACTAAAGGATGCCATAAAACCATTAGTATGTGTATTTTGCTCGTTCTGATATATGAAGCACAAATAACAAATTGTCAATACTGGTTATTCCACAGAGCTATGAAGAGAGCAACGCTTCAGAAATATATATATATATATATATAACTATACGTAACCCAACATCAAAGATATTACATGACGTGTTTATTTTTGATGATATGAACTAAATTTTTATAAGTACGTTTTTAGATCACAATACCTGGATTTTGTCTACAAAATTTGATAATGTGTGGATGTTCTTACGGTGGAATCGGTGAACGTTGCATTGTGTAAAGTGATCACTTAAACCAGCTAATATAGTTCACAAGCCCTATTGCCACCATACAAATCTTATACAGGTTCCCTATAACTGTGTCTGTGTGAAACATCTATAATTTATCTTATTTAAATGTTTATCAAATTTTTTTCCGTCCATAAATTTTTCTGCTTACAAATAGGTACTTATCTATTGCGCCAGTCAATCAATCACTTTCTCAATCAAAATTATTGTTACAGTTTCGATATTATCTTATGTTTAAAATTATTATTAGAACAAATTTCGTTCCTATACGAAGGAATGTGAGGCGAATTTGAGAATATCTTAATATTTATTTTTGTTATCTTCTATATAGAGTTTAATAAGAAAAATATATATAGTAATATTGTATTTATGAATCCTAAAAGAATGTTACAAGACCTTATGAAATTAAGTTTTCCAAATATATTTTGATATTACTTCAGTAAATCTCTAAGAATTTCATTAGTATTAACGTATTAAATTAAACGTATTAAATTCCTGGAATTGGGGGAATTGAATATTAAATCAGTATTACTTCATATTAAGTTTCATACGGAATTCCCTCGGTATATTAATGATCTCTGTTAATATTATGATTATCTTCAATTAGGATTATTACGTTTTCCAATCCTTGAATCATTCTCAATATGTCCGCAAATGCAGTGTAATAATAAAAATGAAAATTAATCAATTCAAGATTATCTTTGTATGAATCTCACTAATCTGATGTTAACCGATGTTGATACAAGTAAACAGACGGACGTACTTACATTAATTAACTAAATAATTATGTTGCCTATATTATAATATATGCAACATAATTATTAAATTATATGTTATAATTATGCCTACTGGAGTCCTCATGCCTACTGGCGTTTTCAACAATTTGGTCACCCAATTACAAAATTCACAACTACAGAGTCGAAAAAATCCAGAAAAATTCCTCAAATCACTGACACACCGACAAGGCCTAAATGAGTCACTCGATAGATACGACAAAAAACTCGAAAATTTCTATATAATCTCATTAGAAAAAAGACGAAAAATCACAGATCTTATGACACTTCACAAAATAATAAACAACAAACTGGACTCGCCCTCAATACTCTCGTAAATAGATATTAATATACCTGCCCGTTCTCTGGGATCCCAAACACTATTCCATACAAAGGTCTACAACACCAACATAGGTTATTTCTCTCCTCTACCTAGAATGCTAAACCAGTACAACGAGGTCACGTCATGTAACCCCAACATCGACATATTTCACATGACACAACCTCAGTTTAAGAGAGAAATTATATCACTCCTGACCGAAAATAATTTGAGCGTATAAGACGGACTCTTCGGAAATCAACCTTAACAATTTTTTTTTTGTTTAGGTTGATTTCCGCCTAAGACGCGAGTATACGTTTTTTGACTTGGTTGACCTGGGAGCCTACGTGCCTATTATGTCGTGCGGAAATTATGAACTTCGTTCATCTTGTAGTCGCATATTGTACTATGCTTATATTGTATAATGTATTAATATCCTAAATGATTATCCATTCGGGTCATTCTGACCTGTCGATAGATGATAGTCTTTAAATTAAAAAATTAAAAATAAAAATTAAATAAATATCAATAAAAATACACGTGAAAAATAAATATGAATAAAAAAAGTTTTATTAGTGATACGTAATTGTATACACCCACACGTAGGTTTTCGTGAGTTTAGTTCTCGCAGGTGGTAATGATATGATACCTGTATATTTTTAAAGTGGAATATATTGTACATTAAAAAGAATTATTTTTAGTCTATGTACCTATATAATATATACAATTTATTCCGAAGAGACGAAAATATTTAAATGTATATTTACAATATACATATAAACAGATTCGTCATAATTTTTCATAATTTTTATTGTTATTTTCTTTTCTTCTCTGTTAATTATTATTATTATTATCTTTGGTTTATGTACATGCTCACTACTAATTAACAATATCTAAATACCTAAGATGTTTAGATCTATGTTCGAATGAAACCTTGAGACAGACATTAGCATTAGATAGATTATGAACAATTTGGAAACACATTTCTGAATGATATCACATTTCCAAACACTTTTCATTTTTGATTTTTTTTTAACAAACAGGCCGTCAACAGGTCGTTAATGGCCCTAATAGATAGTCCTAGAGTGAACTTCTCCGATCCTAGACTTATTCCGTGAATGACTAAAGAACCCTCTCCAACCTCCATTTAGAACTTAGGCTATAATAATAACTCAAATATTGTGTGTAGTACAAAGTTTAAATAAAAATTATATTGCAAGTTATGAATAAGTTTACCAAATGCACCTTTCATTTGTCATGCTTTCATTTTTCGGGATATATTAATTCATATTTTCTTAATTTTTCATAAATATTCATTCATTAATACACATATTCATTTAAATTCTAAGTGATTTCTAAGCCCTAAGGAATAATGCGATTTGTGTTTAAACACAACTGCAATGGCACCCGTTCAGGGACGAGATATTTGACTCCAGAAAATCTTCGAGATAAGAATTAAAAAAAAGTAACCCAAAAAAAACAAGTTTTTACAATACTCTATTTCTCATTTTTGGGTTTCGTGTCTACCATATGCGTCGGAATCTCTATTAAACATGTATGAAAAAACCATTAAAAATTTAATCCAAAATTATACTATAATTCTTTATTTTTTTACCGAAAATTTGATAGGTCTTCTTGATCGTCTCCATTAGTCTACTTGCAAAGTTTCAGCTCGATCGGATCACGGGAAAAGGGTTAAAAATCGATCCAAAGTTTTTTGTCAGACAAGCAATCAATCAATCAGACGCCACGAGTTAATATAAAGGGAGTAAAAATAATCATTCATTTATTCTCAAGTCACCAGGTTGATTGTGCGAGATCTGCTATATAAGTGGACGAAATATAATACAAATAGATATAGTAATATTATTATTTTATTTTTTTTTAAATAGAGATGCGAACACGGAATACGTGTCACATCAATACTCTTACTATTTTCAAACTAAGCTAAACGCTTGTGCTATGAAAATAGGACTAACTTGCTAGTCTGGGCTGAGATTCGAACCCGCGACCTTTGGATCACGAGGCGAGTGTCCCAACCACAAGACCAACAAGCTACTCTTATTATTAATATTATTATAACAATATTCCTATTACATTCAATAAAATACATATAAAAAAGAAAATACAGAAGAATAAAAGAGCGAAGGAATTATTAAATATACGTAAGTGTGGTTTCAATAGCCTTATAATAATAAATAGCCAATAAAAAATATAACATATACAATATTATATATATTTTATAACATACATAAAATTTAAACACATGTAACACAAATACACAATTATAAGCAAGTCGAAAAATTCAAATACCTCGGTGTGGAATTTTCTAGCGATGGGAGGCAGTTAAATAGGTAGAAGAATTGGATCTGCGGCCGGCATTCTACGTTATCTACATAATGCGGTGATAAGAAAATTCGAGCTTAATCTCAAGACAAAACTGATTGTTTCCAAATCGGTGTACTATACAGGTCCACCCTAATATATGGGCATCGAATTTGGATCCTAACAGAGAGAGTTAGAGCAAGGAATCAGGCTGCCGAGATGATACAGGGGTCACACTGGTGGACAGAGTGAGAAGTGCCGACATGTGGCACACACTTAGCATAGAACCCTTACTCCTATATATAGAAAAATCACAAATTGGGATGGTTTGGACATGTGCTAAGAATGCTGGAGGAACGAATACCAAAAAGAATCCTCTTAGCAACTCCGGAAGGAAGACGACCAGTGTATCGTTCCAGATTAAGCTGGGTTACAAGCAGCCTCAAAAATCAACAAGTTTGCATGCGGTAATGTATGAATGTGGACGGAGCGAGAGTTTAGTGATAGAAGAGTATGATGCTCCATCCTCTTTACCTACTCCTGTGGCGGCGTGATGGCAAGTTAGTTAATAAAGTTAGTTAAGTTATTAAGTTATATTATTAGGCGGCCCCCGTAGCCCAGTGAGTACGACACTGGCTTCTCACACCGAGGATTCCGGGTTCGATTCTTGGTGAGGTCAAAATTAATCATTAAGAATTCTTAATGACTGTAAAATCTTTTCAAAATCAGCCCCTAATAACCCGATTCCAAGTACAGACGCAGTAAATGAACATATTAATATTACTAACAATAATGGAATTTCCAACAATAATAGAAGAATTACCAGGTCACAAAGTAAATTCAGCAATTAGCCTCGCATTAGGCTTCACTTGGATCTCGACTTCTGGAGTGAACGGGTGTGCTAGCCATCAATTCAAAACAGAACTCGAAATACAAGGCGCAAAAATCCCTTTGAAAATGGCCAGTGCTATCTGTCCGAAACGTTGGGTACAATATAACAGTCTTTCTCAAGACTAAAATACGCGGGTTATCCTAGAAAATAATCCTTCATGTATATATAAAATTTATTTAACGCGAGCCGATAGATTTATGACTTACAGTAGTAAATCCCTTTAATTAATCTTATTTAGGCTATCATTGATAATGTCGGACACTTTCTCATAGGCCATAGTTTAGCAATACAATAGAACTCGATCGTAAGTAATGAACGCAGGATTACAAATGTACAATATACGGTCTGATTTATATGTCAAACGATTGCTTTGTGTATTGGGCGGAGTGATAAAACAGTATCGGCTTACCCGAGCCGATACTAATGTGGATGGCAGAGTTCAAAGGTAATTCGCTTTTAATGGTATCATGTAAACATTACGACAAAGAAAGTACGGGACCCTTAATATTTGCGGATAGCCGAAGTAGCATTTTTAAAAGAACGTTACATCAATAGTAACTTAATCGTGTAACATAACCTTACACATATTTTTTTTCAATAACTGCAAAATAACAATGTGTGGTGGTATGTTTTAGGGCCAATGGTTTTTTTCATCAAGATACAACGCATACTTAAAATTAAAATTGGGGATGTAGACATCAATAAAAAATTCATTCGCTTTCACGCAAGTCAAATAAAATGTAAAAACGAGCGAGCCTCACAGTAGTCGCATATGATGTGTAACATTTGACAACTCACAATTAAATACATCAATTGAGCAGTACTGTCTATGCTTTTACTTTTAATTGTAAATCTCACAATTAAAAATATCAATTGAGCATTTTTTTAAATGCAAGCAAAGCATTAAATGAAATTTAAAAAAGCTAATACCTACCTTTATATTTATTATTTAGTAAATGCAAGTAAAGAAAATGTGTGAGCATTTATTTATTATTGAATTTTGCCTCACTAGGTAGGTACCGAATATATACATACGCATTTTGTTTAGAAATGTGTTTGGTCAATAATATGTTTTTATTATTTATTTTCATAGATGACGGTAGTGTGCCGTCGTACATATTGTATGAAAACTTTGTATAATAATTATTTAAAAATAATCACACAAAGTTCTATTTGTGATCGAGAAGCTAAATCTTCCGGAAGTTGTGGCATGAGACATTCCAATTTATTTATATTAATATATATTTCTCTTTCTTTTTCTTTAATTTTTGCTATATATATATTTTTAATTTGCTATTTTCTTTATTTATTGCTCTATTCTTAATTTGCTTAAAATTTTTAACTTTGTACTGAAAATTTCTTTTATGTTGTTTTTTGTACTTAATTGTTTTCGTTTTTTATCTCTTATGTTTATAAAGTGAATAATATTTTGTAATAGTGTAACTTACAATTGTAAAAATGAACCTACAGACAAACGTCTTTTTAGTCGTTTTGTGGGACTAAATATTATAAAATGTAAAGAAAATAAAAATAAAAAAATAGATAGTATTTCTATTGAAATGAATTTCCGTAAATTTACTATTTTTAAATTACTAAACTAGCAAAAGTTTACAGACTTGTCTTGTTTTGGTTCCTGGATAGAATTGTTGTTACATTGACACATCAAAGAGAATTACTTATTTTTTAACACGGTAGCTAGTGCAAGAAAAAATGACAATTTTAAGCACTCCCAAGGTACACCTTTTAAAATAAAGTATCACTCTACATAAAACAAAAAGAGGGTGTATTGCCGGCAAGGGCGCAGTCGAGACCAAGCGGAGTAAATGTACTTGGGTAGTTTAAAGGGTAGTCTTAAAACGCTTAGAAAATGTAAATGTAAGCTCCATTATTTCATCATTTAACGTGACTAAACAAGTGTTTTGATTTAAAAGAAAACAACTTATTTTATAAAAGACCGTAGAATACTGAATAAAATCATAGTAAAAAATGTTTTTGGAAGTTGTAATTGATGTAGTTGACATGAGAGACTTCACTTATTATGGTGACTACAGAAAATATTATCACGCGACATTTGGAAGGCAAATGAAACACTTGAACAATTTAAAGTTTTATTATACTATCAAAAAGTCACTGGACACGAATTTAATTTGAGCACTGTTCTTCAATTCACGCTATTTTGCAATTTATCACTCGTCTTTGGAACACTTTATTATCGCTTGCTAGAATATTCCCACACAGGTGCGCAGAGATTCATTTCAATAGGCACCTATTTTGCACTTATTTCCAAATGCTAAATAAGTACTCCTCTTAATTTATTATCGCTGGTCACACACTGAATCGCCGCTGAATATCTATGTTACACGTCAAACGTCAAAACAACATACAAACGCCGTTTTTTTCGAACTCTCGAAAAGATTATTTTTCTTTCTAGTATTTAGGAAGCTTCCCGTCGCTTCTAGGCTTTCTAGTCAATTAAAACAATTTAAATATTTCCAATTTTCTAATACAAGTTCACAATTGTGAAGTAGAAAACATTGACATATGACTAGAAACTCTAATAGAAGAACAAAACAAATGTAGAAGATTGCAAGGCAAATATTAAGAAAGTAAACGACGTAATACGATCCGCTATCGAAAAACCTAAATATAATAATTTTATTATCTGTCCGTAACTTGCTGGGATAATTACTTAAGATAATTAGAGTGTATCACGCAATGGGCGCACGGCTCATGTTGCGCGGTCATGCAAAGGTCGTTATTTATTATTTCCCGTGATATTTCACGAGTAAACGACTAGTATTACCTGGTTTGGCAAGAGCGACTCCTATTCAATCTCATGTAATGTTTTTTCTATCAAAATGTTGGTGATTTAGTAATTATGGTGATATTTATGTGTAGAATTTTGGAGTGTTTGCTCATTTTATCAAAAAAAAAACTGCAGCTCAAAAATCTAATGACGCGTAGCGTGGATTTAATTTCAAAGTCTAAACTAATAATACACTAAATATTAGTCTTGATTTATTATAACGAGATATTTAGAAACATTTTTAATTTAATTTACATGGAGATAACGGAAAATTATGTTGAAATATTAGGTCTTTACATATGAAATTGAGGTTTAGTATGGGAGGAACATAAAGCCGATTTTTTTTATTATAATATATTTATTTAATCAAAGTATGTACCATTGCTATCTATGCACTTTTGCCATCTCATAGGTAGTTCATCGATCCCTTTACTAAAAAAACCATTCGGACGGGAATCAATAAAATCTTTGAAGGCGGTTTGGACTGCCCTATCGGAGTTGAATTTTTTCCTTTGCAAGAAGTTATCCAAATTTCGAAAAAAATGGTAATCTGTTGGGGAAAGGTACGGAGAGTACGGTGGATGTCTTAGACATTCCAATTGAAGCTCCTCTAATTTGGTAGCCGTCTATTGTGCAGTGTGTGGTCTAGCGTTATCATGAAGCAGCAGTGGCCTAGAGCGATTAACCAGCCTCGGTTGTTTAGCAGCTAGCTTTTCCATCATGGTTTGCAGTTGCTGACAATAGACATCTGCCGTAATCGTCTGGCCAGATTTAAGAAAGCTGTAGTGAACGACACCAGCACTAGTCCACCAAACGCTCACAAGTATCTTTTTTGGAGTCAATTTTCGCTTGGGGCATGGTTTGGCTGGTTCGGCAGGGTTCAGCCATTGCGATGAGCGCTTCCGATTATCGTACAGGATCCACTTTTCATCACAGGTAATGATTCGATTTAAAATCCCTTCATTATTGTGCCGGTTGAGTAATGCAACGCAGCAGTCAACGCGCGTTTGTTGATTTGCTTCACTCAATTCGTGAGGTACCCACCTTTCAAGCTTTTTCACCTTACCAATTTGCTTCAAGTGGATTAAAATAGTTTTATCACTAACACCGCAGCCTGCAGCTAACTCGGATGTAGTTTGCGATGGATCCGCTTCCACAATAGCCTTCAATTCTTCATTATCAACTTTGGTCTCCGGCCGTCCACGGGGCTTGTTCTGCAGGTCGAAATTTCCAGAACGAAAACGTTGGAACCAAAAACGCACTCTGTTTTCTTTTGCGGCACCGTCGCCATACACATCATTAATCCCTCGAGCCGTTTCTGCAGCACTGGTGCCACGGTGGAACTCGTACTCGTAAATAACGCGATATTTCAAGTTTTTCATTTTGTAAACTGAGTGACGCAAAGAAAAAAACAATTGAGAAAAAAACAAATGAATTATAATTTTCATAACACAAATACATGAGTAAATAGCTGTATAAATTTGGATTTGGAATTCCTAACCAAAGAGAAGATATTTGAGATCAAATTTGCCAGTACGGCAAAACGCCAATTTCATATGTATGGACCTAATATTAAAATAAAATATTTTTGGATATTCGACAGTAAATAATTACACCTCCGATGCAAGCAACAACCGAATTAATAATATATTTTTTTAATGAATAAAACTTATAAAATAATAAGTAATCTATACATAAAATATACAACTATTATTTATATCGTAAAATTGAACTAAAATAATATAAAGTTTACTGTTTGAAATTGTTTCAAAAATATGAAAAAGCTCGCAAGGCTTCTTTGACAAGTATTTCAATAAAACATTTTTCGAAGCCTGTACGAGTATTGTAAAAGGAATTTCTGTAAACTTTCGAGTACAATTTTATCTTTTTGACGTCTCAATATAATAAAAGTATGAAAACTTATTTTTGAAGATTTTTTTATAATGTGGTATCCCGAAGCCTAAAGTTAAAACGTTTTGTCTTTCGCCCCCACTGGTTTAATTGAGAATTTACGCATTATTTTCGCTGTGTTTGAGTGGAAAAAAAATATAATTGTGTTTAGGAATGAACTACGCCAATTAAATAAATAATTGTTTTAAGCTCTGTAACGAGTGCCGAAATGGCTGATACCGTGTCAAAGGCTGTCGTAAAGCTTTGACTGTAAGAAAATTCTTTCACGCGAAAACATCTTATCGTTCTTCGCTATAAAGGTTCCATTCTTATCACACAACCTTCCTTGTCAAGTACCCCAAACAGAAGTAGCCCCGTGAACAAAAGTGTCGCTCTGGCATTTAAGCTGGATTTTAATGATTCGGTATTGAGAAACACCTTTCCATACGCACGCTGAAATTGTTTGTCGGATTTTTTAAATATTCGCTAAAGGCGATAAAAATTACGGCACGACCGGGAGTAGTTTTTATATCGTGACCTAAAGCAAGATAAAGAAATAAATGGACGTATTAAAGACAGATAAAAAAGCCTTTTAGCGGATATTTTTTACCATACCAGCAGTAGGTTCTTTTTTTTATGAAAAGAAATTATATTTTCACAATATTTATGGTAATGGGCTTATGGAATATTTTAATAAAGGGTTAATTTATTTAGCTACATAGGTCATTCTGCAATGCGTATTCTTTACCTATCAAAATGTCTGCCGAAGCCACAAATACAGGGTGTTCGATATTCGTGACGTCACGTTGGCACGGGAATCGATTGTTTACAGAATATTGTTATATTTCTTATGTGGCAACACCGCTTGGTCTTTTTTCGAAAATTATCCTACCCTCAATCAGTACCAATTTACCTTTCGTTTCGACAAGTCTCGTCGATAAAAGCGCCAACATTTTATAACCTCGTCACCGCCGGACTTCGGGAGTAACTCACGTTGGTGGCCAGCCGAGTGAAACAGTTGTTTGGTGAAGTGACATTTGGAAGGACGCCAAGAGACAAAAAGGTGAGTTGAAACGTCCCTCTCTTTCTCGATCCAATACAGTCCATTTTTGCCAACCATAATCCCAATTCCCCCACGTACGTGGCGATTTCGCATCGCGTATACAGGATGTCTCGTACCTAGGAACAAAAACTTCGGAGGAGTCTTCTTCATCCAATTTTGAATGGAATTTTTTACACTATGGGTGAAAATATTTGCATTTTTTTCAACATTTATGACTTATTTTTTTAAAACGATAGACAATTCGCTTTAATATAAATGAAATAAAATTATTTAAACCGTGCAGAAAATTGATAAAATTTTTATTTAATTTTTCATTTTATTATTATAATGAAAAATTAAATAAAAATTTGATAAATATTATTTTTTGAGAAATGTCTTTACGTATTACTATTTTAAAAAGTGGTAATTTTGTTTGTTATCATAGAGCATTTTTATAAAGAAAAGTCTTAAACATCACAGGCAAAAGAGGAAGAGATGTTGAAGAAACCTTTAGTGTCCGACCGAAACAGGACTTTCTACCGAAACCGAATCTTCGGTACCTGTTTCAGTTTCGACCGAAACCGAAGCTTTTTTAGACATGTTAAAAATCTATTGTTTATTAAAATTTGGCTTATTTTTTTACACTTATACAGACAGTTAACATGTGATAAATGAAATAAAAAACAATAATTGATATAAGTGAAAAAAAAATTATATTACTGCTATAAAATAAAATAAATTATAAAAAATAATAAAACATGTTAACTACTTCTTGAAATAAAGTTTGTCAATAATGAACACTTACATTATAAAGGAAGGACCTCATTAATTGAGTTTTTTTATTTTAATTGCGTGTACAATCACAATATTCTTATTACACGTATAAAATGAAATAAAAAACAATAATTGAAGAATGTACAAAAATTATAATAATTTTTTTTGACATTATCACTATAAAACAAAAAAATATATAAAAATTAACAAATATGTTACCTACTTCTTGAAACAAAAATTTGTCAATAACCAATACTTACAATATACAGGACGGACCTCATTAATTGAGTATTTTAATTTTAATTGCGTTTATAATCACAACATTCTTAAGACTAAATTTAAAATTTATTCATTTTTTAAAATCTTTTATTAGAGATCGCAGTTAGTAATGCACGATTACCTAATTAATAACTATAGCTAGACCGCATTCAAAAGAATTTGCGCAAAAAATATGTGTGTTACGATGCAAAAATGAACACAAAAGAAGTTTTTCTAGTAAGTAAGTAACCTTTTTTAAACTACTAAAAAATATATATTTATTTGGAATATTATATTGAGGCTTGTAATACGGGCTTGCCAGGCAACTTTCCCCCGCTTTCTTCTTACCGAACAAAGCTAGAGAATGGTCTTTTGATTGTGGTCGACCTATAGTAACTAGCGAACTCAGCAGATTTTCTGCCGAAACCGATACTGATGCCAAAACTAGATTTTTTTTGCCGAAACTTGCCGAAACCTTTATTCTACGAGAAATAGAAGTTGCAGTGGTGTGTCTGAGAGTCAACATCAAATGGTAGGTAATTGCAAGAAGGCCGCACAGCAACAATAGGAACAAGCGGGTAGACACCGCCACCAAGTTTAGAACTTCAAATATTACGGAGCGAATGTCAACAACTCGAAAGCGATGAAAACAGTTAGAACTTAGTTAATACAAAGATTAACCCAGCTGACAAAAGTCTGTAGGCCCTGAACAAATTATGAAGTCCTAAATTATCTTTTATAAAACTACTCTTAGGCTAATTCTAGTGAGATGTGGGTCTTGTCCCTATGGGACTAGACTGAAGAGAATTAGATGGAACCGCAAAATACAAATTATGTAGCTACAACGAACTAGATGTCAAGGATACGCTGAAGATCAAATGTCTGATCGAATTCCCGGGTTGAACATATAAAAAGAATGCCTCCTGCATGATATCCACATAAGAGATTTCATCAACAACCCTAAAGGATAAGACCAAGAAGAAGATGGAGCGACGATATTTATTGTCACGAGACTCTTAATATTGAGAATGACGACACATGAAATAAGGTTTCTGAACAGTATGGAATTTAGTCAAAAGTGAGGGCAGACCAGACAAGCAAGGGCTTCTATATTATTCCTGCTCATTCGCTGCCAAGTTGGCATTTTAAATGCTTAATTTAACCGTGAAAGCCAACGTCGCAGAGCTGGGCCGCACGGCTGCCATCCTAAATTTGCTTCCATTGTTCTGACAGTTCTTTATTTCTAAGTAAAAACATAGACCACATACATATTTAAATACAATAGGCATAAAACAATTATAAAATGATAAACACAAAATATATACGATAAAAAAATACACAGAAATTACAAAAAAATACACAGGATTATACGGGTAGGAAGCAAAAGAAGGGAAATAAGGAAAAGAACATTCCCTTTTGGGTTAAACATACAACGCAAAAATAAGTAAATAGAAATATGGACTTAAAGCACATATACCATGGCCGGCACATACGATCCAAGAGCAGAACAAGATGAACCAATCAATCAAGAATACCTACCAGCTGTTGAAACGCCAAAGGACTTCCCACCCAGTCGAAAGCACAGGATTATACTATAATATTCGCGAAACGAACAATGGTATAAAAACGGGCAAGCCATCTCTAGGCAGTACAGTTTTTATTTTGAGCGCCGCAAGAAACCATGTAGATAGCGAAACGGCAAAGGGCGATTTCAACACACGCTGTTCAACACATTTTCATTGATTAGGCATAAGGCTTATATTACGACGTGAAGTTCTGTTGCTCCCAACAGAACTCCTCGTCGCCACCAGTTTTGCTCAGTCGGAGAAGAATCGGACTCACCTTACTTCCACAATTTAAACTCAGGGTACTTCCGGTGTCGTGTATGCTGCACCTCAGCTGTCTCTCACTTTAACTTATTATAAGTTGCAACAGTTCAATGACTAGGGTAATACAACGAAACATTATTTAGATGAAGGGGAATTTATTCAAATGAATTTTAAACAGAAATTAATAATGCCACAGAAGGTGACAATTTTTTTATGAAGTGTTTTTGGGAATTTTGCACATTGAAACCCTTTTCTTTACAATAAATTGAGATGAAGATTAAATTTACCACGCCTCGACATCAGCGCTAGCGGCCGCGTCATACAAGGAGGGAAAAGACAGTGGAACTAAATACTTTTATACTACTGGCGGTGACGCAGCGCAGGTGTCGGTGCGTGGTATTCACATTCTGCAAATTAATGAACATCTGGGCAAAATTTCTATATCACATTTAAAACAATGAAGCTACAATAGTCTGGCACAAACACCGCTTCCGCACGTGCTTAGCAATGTTCCTTTTTTCTAAAACCGCTCGACCTGATGTACATGTTCTTGTATTTACAGAGTCAGATAACACGCAGCTCGCTCCAGGCGTGATGTGAAATTGATTATTAGAGAGAATTTGAATACCAGGCAAGTCGTGGTCTTTATTTTGCTGGCTTCGCATCTGAGGAGGATTACTCCCTTAAGGGTCCAGAGAACAACCCCGCCCCGAGGCTTTGGGCGGCCGATGCAGATGATTACCGGAACATCACCTCTGCAGCTGCTCCCCAGGCGTTGCAATGGATTCACCTTTCACTCCATGCTGCGTCACCTGGCCATGGCGCGAAGCGCTCCCGTGGAAAAACCCTCTATTAACACAAGGGTTCACAGAAAGGTTCACATCTCGCGTGCTGAAGTGTCAGATTCCGAATGCGCCATTTTGTAATCTCGTCCCCGCCGTTCGCGACCGCTGTGAAACTATCTGCAGTAGACCAAAGACATTATTCTGTTCCATAGAGTATTTGCAGTACCTACGCGGTTAGAAATCAATTTTTGGTGCAGATAGTTGGAGCGGGGATCGATAAATTCATTTCTTCAGAGGTTTCGCGAAGAGGTGTGACGAACAAAGGTTGCTACGTCACAATATGTATGACATGATTTATGTAAGGAAGTGCCTAAATCAGCCACATTTCCACCCTATTACTACCACTGAATCGGCAGCAAAGATATGAATAATGCGCTGGAGAAAAGTTTAACTATACGGAGACTACCAAGGCAAGTTAATTGTCAGTATAATCCGAAAAGGCTGCTCATAGAAAAGACAATGAAAATACCCTCGGTTTTTGTCCGATTTCCTGAAACTTGGCACTCTGTCGTGGACTGTATTAATGATGTATGCCTTCTTCACCATGGAGAATAAATTCACTTTCAAGAATGAATTCGAGAAGCGGGATACCAAAATCAAACAGTGGTTTTAACAGAACTGGGCGCAAAGTCGGTTGTTTGAAAAAACAGATGCAAGCGCCGGCGGCAGTCGAAATTTGAAATAAGACCGTCTCTGGTCGGCCGATGCATAGGAGTAGGTACCGGGCAGAGAACTTGCCTATCTCTCCATGAGCAGGCGTTCGAATATATAATGAAATATATAGATACTGGCGGAACCAACCACTAAGTAAGACCTCCCTCAAAGCAGACTTTGTAAATATCTAGCGAGAAAGTAAGCAAGTTAGTAAGTAAGTTAAATATACTTCTTCAAACTAAGCTAAGCGCTAAGTAAATTTGAAAATAGAGCTATCTCGGTAGTCTTCTGAAAAGCGGCACATCTTACCGCTAGACCAACAAGCCCGTCATACTGACTTTGGATTAGTAAATTTTAGAAATTAAGCGAGGGAAAAGTTTCATTCGTCCGCGTCATGAATGTTCTAGAAAGGATCCAGTTATGAAGTTCCGAGCTACTTATTATAATACAGTCATCCAGCTGGCGTGATGCAGTGAGCGGGCTTATTGGATTACGAGTGGAGGGAAGGAATTGTAACACCAGCTTGGTACGTGATCAAATAAACATTTGCTATTTGGGTTGTGACTGAGTTTGACTTTCGCAATGTTGTCGAGTATCATGGAAACAATCCAAATATCTGCGCTGCAATGTACACCGTACACATAAAGTTTCATAAATAAATGTTCTAAATATTTAATAAAATTAGGTTTCAATCTGTGTGGATTTATACCAAACTGGATAGTTATCAAATATACTGTCTTGAAATCGACGCGGTAGGGTCCAAATAAAATACAATTTACGCAACTACAAAGCCATTATTAAAAAATTTTAGAAATTTTCCCGTGTAACATTATGAAAGGCCATTTTAAAAATTTATTAAAAAATGGTTACTCTGTTTACTTTCACTATTTATTAATAACAATTAGAATGTTTTCTATGCTTATGCATCACCTTCAGTAATGTTACTAATACTTAATTTATAAATAAAGGACGGCGTGAGGAGTGGGTTGGAGATTAGAGTCCAGTGGGTATGTGGGCGTGGTCATTACGCGCAGAAGAGGGGATGTAATATAAGGTGTTTGAATATTAATCGCTAAGTTTTCTAAAATACCAAGCTATTATTAATCTTGAGATCACTGCACACAAATTTACCAGCAACACTATTCCGTAATTTAGCTTTAATTTTTATGAGCTGGAATATAATACTTTATAATTGTCATCTAGAATATTCTACACACAGGCACTCTATATTCACTAGTTGTTTTTATTCGATTGGATTACAGTCCGCTCGTTTCATTTACAAAAGTTACAAAAAAAAAATTATTACAATTAAGCTTTTAGAATGATATTTTTGATAATGATATTTCACATTAAAATTAATACGATCAATAGAAAATGTACAAAATTCAACGTCAGAGCCTTTGCCAGCTCCAGGTTTCGCTTACCCGACTCAAGGACTCAAATGCGTATTTATAATCATGCCTCTCAGTTGAAAAATGGATTGCATCACACTGAATTTGTAATATAATTCAGTTCGTGAGATATTATTGCCGCAGAATCATGGCGGTGGGAAACAAAACGAAACACTTGAAATTAATTAATATTTGAATAATAATATTATTAATAATATTAATTAACGAATTTAACTGGAGCGCTGTAAATTCGCACTAAATCTCGCTGTAGTCACTCGAGAATCTTTCAATTGTATCCTGAAGTTCTATTGGTATAACTTTACTTTATGACGTCACGATTTTCTTTAAAAAAGTATCCTGGTGTAGTTGAGTATCATAATGATAAAACTAAAATCAAATTTTGGCGCTCTAAGTAATTAAAAAGTTGTCACACTTTCAACTTTAAGTTTTTCCATACATTTTGTATGCAAAACATCCTACCGTATTTCACTGCTTCTCTGATCACTATCGAACGTTCTATAGGTACTCTTGAAATTTTTTGTGCTCGCTGATTATTATGTGGCGTCACTTGTCTTATTTACATAGGCCTGGTACCTTTCCTGGCAAATTTTGTTGTATTCCTAATTTTTGTCAAATTTTCTAGGTTGTAGAGAAAACTTTGAGTTTGTGCGATTTCCCTTAATTTATAATTTAAAATTTCATTTATTGTTTTGGTCGTATCTGGTCTTCATGAAATTTATTTTATCTTCTTATATTTATTTTTTTGCAATGTAATTATTCTTTTCGTATCTCGTATTACTGTTTCTTTACGTGCCAATTAATTTTATATTAGAAGTATATAACTTATTCACAACCCTCGTAATACCTGGCATAAGAAGATAAATTGTAAACGTTAATATACATAATTAAATGAACTCTATTATTTTGCGGATAAAGCAGCCGAACCATGCTATCAATAATAAAGTAGTAATATCTGATAGTAAAAGACCGAGCAATCTTATTTGAAACTTGTTGAAATAAAATAAAAAACCTTAACATTTAAGATGTCTCACAGTATATATTTATATTAACTGTTAAAAAAAATTAAACCAGTTTATTTAAAAAATGAATTACAACCGATTCATTTTCATGTTTTTTTTAATAATCACGACAATTGAATTCACATGGATATATAATTAAAATCGTTAAACGCTGTAAAGAATATTTTAATTTGTATAGTTAATAAGAATAAACTTTTTTTAACGATATGTTTTAATTTATTCTAAATAACTATCCTTTTCACAAATAGTTACTTTTAAATTTGTATTCATATTAGTACTAAAATATTTTTTAATTATGGCAAATTATAGAAGTCTCATAGAGACGAATGTATTTATATAAAAAAACGTGTATGGTTATCTTTCTGCAAGATGGCCCAGGGCTTACAAGCTGTATGAGCTGGCTTAAGTGATCACTCTACACAACGTTCGCTAATTGTGCGTGATAATCATTTAAGTGAATTTAAGACACTGTCAAGATCAAGATCTCAACACGATAGATGCAAGGCATCACTTGGAATGAAGTTGCATAATTTACAAAAAAAAATACAATAATAAAGCAACAATATGAAAAAAAATGCATAAAAGATAGAACATATATTAAACATTGATAGCTTGAAATAATAATTTTCCGATGAAAAAGTAAGACAGCTCCTGCAAAAGTCGATAGAAAATTAACCCGCAAATAAAATATTGAAAGAGCTAAACACGTAACGAAAAAAGCACGCCCTTGCACCTCCGCCCCCTAGTTACGTATTCGCTCTTTTCACATTTTTTGGTCCCTTTAAAACATGAATTAGGGGTTCTACTATATTAATTTAAGCTCTTTTTATAAAAAAGATAATTCTTGGACCATATAAGATTCAGTTTAGAAAACAAAAGAGAAACTTGAAAACAATAAGAACACCCATTAGTTTTACACTCTTAACATAAAATTTTAATGCTTATATTTGTTCTTCTTCAAACACAGTAAAACTATTTTGTGATGACATTATGATTATAATTTATAGAAATAAAATTTGTGTACGCCACTTTTTTATTGAATAAAATTCAAAATGTTTCAAAGCCAATGGCCCCTTTGTCGGGAACGAATTATTATTTTTACTTCCTTTCTTTTAACTCGTAGAGTCTGGATTAGATTGTCGTAGAGTATAATTTTGGATTTTTGGAAATTTTTTATTACTCCCTTTCGTAGCGTCGCCCGACCGACCAACGCAAAGGTCAACCGCCAAACCAGTTTCCACTAGTAAATGAGAACTTAAAAGAAGAAATAAAAACTTAGTTTTTATGGGTTACTTTTTTCTTTATTTCTTAGTTAGTTAATATAACAATTTGTATATTAACTAGTTTTTACACTTTACATTCTTAAAATCTATTACTAACATACTATCCATAATAACCTACATATTTACATTTACAACTAATCTAATCTATGGTACAATCTTTAATTAATAATATATCTTACGCTCTACAATTCTATACTATTTTTACAATAATTATTATCCTGACGAAGAGGCCATTGGCTTTGAAAATTGTTGAATTTATTTCAATAAAAAAGTGGTGTAAACAAAGTTTATTTCTATAAATTATGCTCATATTTTTATTTCAAAATAATTACCCCTGTCCTTCAGTTTTCATATAAATAAATATATATATTTTTTCTGAATATATCTCACTATTTCATTCTTCGTATTTTATTTATTCCGCTTCTTCTTCAATGGTACTTAAGGACGACCCTCGGCCTCCTTAATCTTCCGCCTCCAATAGTCGGTCATCTGCTACCCACTTACAATTATTCGTCAGCAGTAGGTCCTTAGCATTCTTCTTCATATTTTCTGGGGAGTCTTGATCTTCAAATCACCCTTCCTCCCCTGAATTTCCATCGAGTACCCTTTTTGAAATACGTAAACCTCGTTTTATTAAAAAAATATTCAAATACAAATACGTGCTTATAGACGGGTTGGCGTTGTTGAAAAATACTACACGTGCCGGGAAATTCGATATCATTGACTTTGGAAGCTTTGCGTTGCAGTTTTCATATTTAGGACATTTTGTGTTTTTCCACTATTGTAATATTTCATTTAATAAAACGCAATGGCGTGTTATTAAATGGCTTCATCTTTTATCGACTTTGTAATAAACTTCGTGACATTAAACTTCTTATTTCGCGGATGAAGGTGTATTGTATGTATAAAGAACCTTTTCCACAAAACTTTATCTAAACTTGGTACAAAATATATGTTTATTAATTAGTAAATACAAATAAGGAACATGTAGGTATGTGCATTTATTTATTTTTGAATTTTGCCGCACTAGATAAATACCGTATATCTACATACACGTTTTGTTTAGAAATGTGTTTGGTCAATTATATGTTTTTATTTATTTGCATAGATGGCGGTAGTGTTCCGCCATACATATTGTTTGAAAACTTTGAATAAAATTTGAGAATGTAAATCATTTAGGGTAGTTATTGTTTACATTAATATAAAAAAAATAGTATTTATTGGATCGTTTCGAAGATAAATGCCAAAATATATCAAAGTTACAATATCCACACGCTTGATACCAGACGCGCAACATAATATACATATACAAAATCAGAACCGTTGAATGTTGGAAATGTGCGTCTTCGCTGTGATGGTACTTGCTGAACATTGATTTGTTTTTAAACAATAATGTTTTTTCCATCGCAACTGCCCCGCAGGCGCTCATTGGTTGAATAAAATTTCGCGCGTCTTATTTTCTGTTACGCATTTTCGTCCTTTTTCACGAAATCATTGCCACAGATTGCAGGAAAGCGAGAAGAAAAATGTTACCCATCAACAATGGTGGTTAACTGTAGGCAGGGATAAACCAGAAATATTATGTGCAAATATTATGTGCAAGGGTGGTATAACACATAAATCTTAGACATTGAACATGTTTTTTATTTACAATCGCACTGTTGATTTTTACCTGGGGATCCTTAATGGTGGCGACCGCTTAAGAAGAAGAGTTATCTTGTGGTGCTCCATGTACCTATTTTTGAGTGAAGTTTGTTGGCCCAGAATACTAACACCTGGCGTCCAGTGGTGTAGCGAAGGCTAGTAATCGGCTCCGAAACCAAGAGTAGTAGCAATAAAATTTATTGTTCTTTCATATTTACTTTTAAGACAACTTTTACGGGCATTATGATACAAGAGGAAGGCGTGGAGTAAGATTGCTATTCAAAAAGAAGTCATAAAGCTATCTCACAGAGAATATGACAAGTGTATATGGAAATCTTAAATTCGATGGCTCAGGCTGAAAACCTTCCGTATATTTGATGATTGATGTTTGATGAAACTATGCCAGAGACATTTGCTTCGTGACCCCGCCGCGCCTCCGCCGGCCGCGGATTTAAATGATGAGGTATGATTGATCGAAATTGACGCTCGATGTATTCCGCACCAATAGCTAGCAAGGATTTCAAAGCTTATGAAATCTGACCACTGACAGTTGGAACGCACTGTACTGGTATCTTTCTCATTTGACAGAGAATTGACATTTCTTTCATGTGGTTATGATATCCGACGGATCCTGTGTGTTAAAGATTTAAGCCTTTCGGAATCGAGTCCAGATCTGTTCCGAAATTCGATGTAGAGGCAAGTGTACAAGCCGTTTCCGAACCACTCGATATCCAACACGCGCAGCTCTGCATTCAACTGTAAAGTACAACTTCAACCGTGAATGTAGCTGGTTGTTAGATTGGATATATCTCGAGTGTCTAGATCACAGCTTCATCGGTGGAGATTAAGAAGGGATCCTTCTTTATCTTATCCCGACCCGCGTACGGTCGTGACAATTCCGTCCGTCATTGTACAACATCTGTAGACATAGTATACATAAATTTTGCAACTTTAAATAATATCTCTATGTTTTTAAAGTGAAGCATTGTGCAATATTATTTTTAATGTATACGAGTATATGATATTCTTCCTTATTATTAAACATATATTTTCAACTCCATTTATAGACCATATTTTCACAATATTTAAATATAACTATAATTTTATTATATTTTTTACTTTGTACCTTCTATACGTACAATATTTGTATACTATGTATACTATAGTTTCGGGAGGAGCAGTTTCTCTCATATTAAGTATAATTAATAAATATACTTAATATGAGAGAAATAATAAATAATAACTTAAATACAGAATTTTTTCAATCTTTCGAGTATTCGGTTATTTTGGGGGCCCTAGTTGGGAGGGTCCTTTTGGCTTTTGACGGAAACAAGCGTAAGTTCGGAGAATATTATTCATGAGTATCTTCCCAGAATTTAATTTTTTGGGGATTTAAACGATTTCCAAATTGTTCACTATTCATTCTTTCTGAACAACCGAGTGAGGTAGTTTAAATTTGCGACTAGCGAAAGAATGGTTGATATCAATAATGTGGTTGGCAAATTCAATCCAATAAGACATTTCATTTCTTAAAAAGTTCGTGATTTTCCCTTATGTCTTGAGTAAACGTGCACCTGGGAATGTTGCATGTCAGTCAAGTAGCAAAATTTCTACGGAAATAGATATAAAGCGGCTATTTTATTGTTTATTTTCAAGAAAATTTCCAATAAAAATAATTGTTTTATATGTCCCTTACTTAATAAGTATGAATAAAACAATTAATGTAATTAATCACATCCTTGTTAAAAAAATCACCCGATTTCTATGTACCTAAATTTTACTCTTCCAGGATGGTGCAACCCCTTTATTAAGAATAATTAATGAACATCTTGTAAAATTATTTTCATTCCATTGATTCCGTGTGCAAACTCATCGTGTTTTCCTTCCTAAATTGATTAACATACTTCTAATCAAATAGAATTTTCAAAGGGCTGCTGTCAAATTGCATTTACTGCCATATGCGTAGTTTTTTCTACATGCCACATGCTTAGGTAGCTAACACGGCCGAGAGACATGCTAGCTTTTCATCACAATCGACATTCCTGATCGTTAACAGTCGAGTGTTTTGAATATCACAGTGAAAACACGCACCATGGTTATTCGTTAACTTATCTTCGTCACGAAGCAGTAGACTGATTACATTTTAACAACGGCATTTATTTTGGGAATTGGAATAAAAAATGAAATAATAATCTACTATAAATTTTATATTTCAAATCGATCACAGTTTTTGTGTTATTTTCCTATTTTTACTCCCTTTATATTAACTCGTGGCGTCTGCTTGCTTGCTTGCCGGCTTGCCGTCAAAAAAAACTTTGGATCGATTTTTGACCCTTTTCCCGTGATCCAATTGAGCTGTAACTTTGCAAGTAGACTCGTGGCGACAATCAAGAAGATCAATCAAATTTTCGTTAAAAAAAATTAATAATTTAATATAATTTCGGATTTTTCGAAATTTTATGGTTTTTTTAAATTGGAATCATTAGAAAAGTTTGAGTAGCAACGGCGGCCCGATAACGTCGCGGAATATTTTCTAAATTTGAATTACTCCGTCGGTATACATAATAGGTACTTCACTACGAATGTCGAAAATCTAAATTGACTGACAAATGTTTTTAGAATTTAATCTTCAAAGCATGAAGTGTCTTATCAAAGCTCAAAACATCTGACATTTTGGAAATATATTAATTTACTGTAACATTAGTATTATGTTATATGTTTTAGTTTGTCTTTAATTGTTGCTATATTTTATAAAAAATTGGAGTATAATAAAACTTGTTTTTTATGGGTAACTTTTTTTAATGAATATTGGAATATATCCGTAACAGTCACATTAAGACATACATTTAAAAATAACGGGGGGATTGTCGATACAGGAATAAATAATTTTTTATATGAATATCGAATCCATCACAATCTTTCGCTTCGATAAAGTAAGAATATTAATATTATTTCATCAATGCAATGCATTATGTTAACGAATCTTAAGAATTTATACTGAATCTCTCATGAATCTCTCAATGGTTTGCAAATTTTAATAATAACAGGGACCCAAACTATTGAATTATACACACATTGACTTCCCAAAGAGTTTATAAAAGTTTTTAAAAATCTCATCCAGTTAAGCAGTTTAAAATAAGATTATTGACTCTCACCACAGACCAAAAAATCACGACTGAAATTTAGCTTGCGATTATTTCAAATTATTTCACTGAATAAAAGTTTACCTGTGAATTTGTGCATTTGTTTCATTTTCATTACAAAAAACCGCACGTACGTTTTTGGTTATCTGATAATATTAAAATTATATCTGCGCATGATTATTTTAATTGTGCATGCGAGGATTAAAGTTCGTGCATAATAATAAAAAAAACCTTTGACTGTAATACGGTACCAATTAAACTGCATACGAAAATTATTTTAAATGCATTTAATTACTGGGTCGAGTAGTGAATTCATTATGGTATTACGCTGTAGGTTCCATTGCGCAGATATTGCGCTGCGATATGAAATATTGATTTTCTCTGAACTGAAATAATATTACCTTTGAATGGTACATAACCTTTGATTAAAATTTATCGTATTCTGTTTATTTTCTTTAGTATTGGCATAAAATATCGGCTAAGTGCAGAAATAAAATGGCCACAGCACTATTGACGAAATTGATGTAAACATATTTGTAACTTTTTTTTATATAAATAATTCAAAATACATATCACATTAATATTTTTAATATTTTTAACTAATGAAGTCTCTTAAGATAAGACTCGAACCCAGACCACTGGATCACTTAGCGAGTATATTAGCCAGAGCGGAGATTTTAAAATTGATGTATTTTGGCAGTTTCATTGGGATTGGTGGATCACATCAGTGGATTGAAGATCCCCGACGCGGTAATTGTGAAAGAAAATAATTCTCACCCGACCGGGAGAATTCTTCGGTGTTCGGTGTGTGTGGTGAAGTAAGTGAAAATGTGCATGAGTGTGTTCAGCAAAACTAATGACGTAGAATATTATAATACTTATTCCACTTCACTACGCCGCAATCTATTTATATTGGAATTCATTGTGGATTGATTGGGGTAACAAGCGAAAAAACAAAATCGCGAGCGGCCACTATTTCACAGCCTCTGACTGATTAATCCGGTCATATAAAAGACTTTGCGCATACAGACTTTGCCACATGGTCACCATATAGGCTAACTTCTAGTAAGAATGAAAAAATATGGTAATGAGAGGATTCGGGGCCAGTAGAAGAATGTGAAGATGACCGAATGATTGAAAATAATGATTTGCTGGACTTGCGCATAACTGAAAGAATAGGTTGGTTGCATAGGGTTATATTGTATTGGCATGAGAGCTACTTGGATTATGTTATTCAAATGGACACTTAATCAATAATTAATCCGTAAAGTCGAAGATTTTGAGACGTGTCTATAGAGCTACAGACATAAAAGCTTCCTGGGTGAATGGAGTAACCAATGTTGAATGTTGAAGTCTTGAGGGCTTTCAAGATAAGAATTAAAGTATTATCGCAAGTATGGAATCCCCAGCATATGATCTACGTAAATCTCTTGGAACAATTTTTTTTTAAATTTATTCGCTTTCTCAACGTCAAATTTAATTGCGTTTCTGAAAATATCACATCCTACCATTATTCAAACGTCGGGAAATAGGTGATTTGATGTACCTTCTAAAAATTGTATCGGGCAACGTTGACTGCCTGAACTATTAACTGTAGATCTCGTAGATACAACCCAGTCTTTCACTTCGATTTTACTTCATCCAACTATCGTCGTAATTCATGTTTCTTGAGGGTATGCGATGCATTCAATAAATTGGTAAGATTATTGGATATTGATTTGTTCGAGTGCAGTCACACAAGATTAAGAAAAATTTTGAGTGCAGAATTTTTTCTGCTTACTAATTAAAACTCTTTTTCTTTTGTTTAATTTTTTTATTCTTTCTTGTTGTATTATTCTTAACATGCCTAAATTTCTCGGCTTACTAATTAAGTCTCTTTTTCTCTTGTTTAAATTTTTTTATTCTTTCTTGTTATATTATTTTTAACATGTTGATGGGGCATGTAAGTCGATCAGACCAACAATCTGGGGGCAATCAATCATGTTATTTCTGATCCTATACAGAAATATTAAGTCAGTCACGGTACATCTCACAGACAAGTTTAATAGTTGCAAACAACTAAGGAGATATTCATAATTGATATCTTCCAAGCGTATATTTAATTTGTAATTAATAAATTTTAAGAATTTTTTTTTGGGTTCGTTTATCTGCCGTTGAATGATTAACATAGCGAGGCGACCATGGTCGAAGAGGCGAAAAATTTTAACGACATAGCATCGTGGGAGTGTTTGTTGAATGGGTTAGGGCATGTGAAGGTCTCTCTTTTTTACTCAACGTCTCTTTGCACTTTTTGATTCGATTCAATTGCTTTTTTTAAAAGAATTATTTGCCAGACAGAAATCCATTAGCGTGCACTTCGATCACGTTCGTTACCTTTCTCTAAAGTCGTTAAATGAAACAGGGCGGGATCCGTTACCTCCCGCCACAGTTCAAAGTGCTAATGTCGGATCAACGTCCTGCACTGTGGTTCATTAGTTCCGCAGCGGGAGGCGCCACCTGCAACCTACAACCCTCCAAGGCTGCAAAGCGTGAAGCTCTGTTTGCGCAGCGCGCCTGGCACATAGCAAGTATGCAATCTGTGTAACAGCAGTTGCGCGCGAGCTGAAGTTGAGTAATAATTCTTATTCTCACTTTACTACGGGAAATTACCTACTTGAACGCGTCGTAAATCTTCGAACTTTACGTACTGTTTAAAGGATCTTCTATTTTATTTCAGCAATTTAATAAATAGCCACTTGTAAAAGAGAATGTTTTAATACCGAATCTTTAAACAAAATTATTATTTTTCTTTTAATATACGACATGTTTTAAAAGATTATTTTACAAATTTACATGAATAGATGTGTTTGCAGTATTTCAGAGTATGGAATTTGTTATATATTCCGATTAGATGATGAAAATCATTATAAAAGAAAAGTAACGTAAAGAAAAAAACGAAAAGAAAAGTAAAAAAAAAAACGAAAAAAAGTAATGCCTGTCGGGCTACTCTTGATGAAAATAATTATTTAATTAAGATAAATTATAGAAGTCTCACAGAGACGAAGCCACTTATATAAGAAACGTGTATGGAAATTTTTTATACGACGGCCCAGGGCTTACAAGCTGTATGAGTTACCTTAACTGATCACTCTACACAACGCAACGTTCACCAATTCCATCGTAAGAACATCCACACATTATCAAAACTTTGATATACGTTCCAAATTGGTGCCCTCCATATATTTGAAGGGACTTTGCTAGAGACATCTGTAGTCCTTCGCATGAATTATATATTTTTAATTTGGAGTGTTAAACAATATTCTTTTTCTTTTTCAAACACAGCAAAATTATTTTGTGGTGACAATATAATTATAATTTGTAGAAATAAACTTTTTTTACACCACTATTCTATTGAAAAAAATCAACATGTTTCAGAGCCCATGGTCTCTTCATCAGGATAACAAATATATACTAACAAAATTAAATTTAAAAGTCGAAGTATAGATAATCAAAATATTAAAAAGTTATATATGGAAAATGAATAATAATAAAGTACCTACTTAACATGAAAATAAATTTAAAAGTGCTAAGCGCGATTGTAGTATACGCGTATGTTATTAAAATGCAAAACTTTTTCTTAAACCATAAAACATCATAATTTAAAACACTCTCATCACAATTTTATGTCATTAGTTATTACGAAGTATATTTAACACACACCAAAAATTGCTAATATCTGCACCACGCGTATCACTGTGTTGACATATGTAAGCATAATTTTTTATCGGTCTTAGTAGGTACTGTAACTGTTTAAAAAAATCTTATTTTTATTTATACTAAGACTTTAGAGATAGAATTTACTATAATTACTCATATTATGGATATATAATATTTTTGAAAACTTCTGTTTAAATTTCTATAATTCTATAAATTAATAAATAATTGAAATAACAAATAATTTTCAATAATGTTGTAAATTAAATAGTTAAGATTATTAGATTATTGAGGCACTACTGCAAGTTATTAACATCTCGAGTCTCTTGTTTTGGACCAAAATTATCCACAGCTTCTTCAACTAATTGACCACGAGGTGGGCTTTTACAGGTAGGACGAATTTAGCGTTGTATCAAAATTATTTAATGGAAACCCTCGCTGAGTAACACGAAGTAGACAGTGTCTATATTGATTTTAGAAAAGCTGTCGACAAAGTGTCACATAAATTATTTCAAATTATTTCCCTTCAAACAATATCACTTAGAAATGCCCGGGAATAAACTAAAATATTTCAAAAATTATTTTTCGCTCAATTCATTATTCGTTAAATTTAAGTCGTATACTTTTGAACTAACTATCCAACAAGGTAGCCACATCGAATCTATATTATTCATTTGTTCAATTTAAATTCGTTCAATTCAAATTAAACAAATGAAAGAAAGAAGAAAGAAGTGTAATGGTTCTAATAAAAAGGTGATCCTTCAATATTTGAAGGATACACGTCAAAGGGACAGGCTCTCGAAAAGGTAAGATCTGAGGGTCAAGTATGTTTCATCTGAAAATATAATTTAAACAATCTGAGAAAGGGCTGATTCTGTCGTATAAAGGATTACATCACGTTTGAGAGTTTTTCAGTATTACGTATGTACCATCACGTAATTCATATTCTCCAGGGTTACTCTGATATTGTGCAATGCCCCGTCTCTGCAGCATTCACTTCACGTAGAGTATCGTTTATTTAAGCTTCTGACATTACTCTCCTTCAGAATATATTATATTCGGTAATGCCTCATGAATCTTATGAAATTGTGCAGATGTAATATTATAAGATTCATGGGGCATTACCAGACCCTGTCGTCTGACTATCGTGTCAACCCTTCTCTTTGATGCTGTAAGCTGAGATGCCTCTTATTAGGTGATTATCTTTGTAATATTTTATTTGTTCTTATGTTTATTACGTAACATATAACACATCAATTATAATTAACTTCATATTCAGACAGGTCTAATTAAACTTAGCGACAGACGCATTATTGCTGATCTCATATATCTACACAAAATAATTCATTATTATAACATGGATTCTCCGGAACTCTTATCATCCATATCTTTTCACATACTGTCCAGAAATACCCGTTCATAAGTATTCTTTCACTGCAACAAAAGCAACACATCTCACTAAAAATACTCCACGATCAACAGACTTAAAATCCTAGGAAACGAGTATGCACAAATCGCAGATATTCTCAACATTAACTTAAGTCGTTACCGAAATCTCCTTAACGAACACTTGTTAATACATATATGAATACATGTCTTTGTTCTTACTGATATACACTTTTAATTGTATTTACTTAATTTGTGATTTATGTACTTGTCTAGTTAGATATTGTGTTATAAATTTCATATGTATACAGTTTTAAATGATCATGTAAGCAGATCACCGTCATCTAGACATATATGGTTTCTTTTATTGTAATAGATGTAAACCATTGATATAAAATAAATTACATATGCTCTTCATCTACAAAATTACTTTTATGCCTTTTTGATTCATTGCCTCTCATTGTAATATGCCATATAGTGGTTGAATATTTTATATCGTACTAACGGTCAGTATTCAGCTAAGTTCGGAATTAAATTTGTAAGTAAGACATGAATTTCGGGGAGGGGGGTGTTTCTTTGTTGCGCAACCCTTAGTATTTAATATGTACAGAAAACTTGTTTCAAAAATGAATATTTAATTTGATCCAGGCAGGGGAACATAATATATCTTGGAAAGTGGAATGAGATGTTTTTTTCCTCAGAATCTAAGAGTGCAAGCAATTGGTGTTATATTAATTAAAAACCATTTAAGTAAAACAGCTAGAGAAAATAGCTGCCAAAACACTGACAAAAAAATCATTTTTGTCTAAAATGTCAAATGATAGATACCTTGTTATTCCATTTTTACGCAACAGAAAATAATATACAAGATCTATCTATCACGTGAATCTGTTAAGCTATCGCGTCAAATATACGACTAGTAAATTACTTTGCTACTGAGTATTCATTAATTTACTTAATAAATTATATATTTCCTGTCGTAATTCACCACTTCAAATGAATAAATAAAAAGGTACATCATCCCTTATTTATTTATTGGTATAATACTAATAAATCATTCGAACTGCGTACTGGTTTAATATTTAAGGTCCCAAATAAAAAAAGGTAATATAATTCCTTAGGGAAAAGTCGAAAACAGTAATTTCACCATTATTTACAATATCGAGTATTGATTTCATTGTAAATACAAGTTTGTTCAAACAACTGTTCGGAAAATCTTTCGATAATCTCTAATTGACTTTGGAATAAATATTTATTATGCGCCACTTGATATACGGTTTCGTTTTCCCTTCTTTCAGACAGTCGGGTCAAGGATCAATTTGAAGTAATCATTTGGTTGGAATAAATCGTTCCAAAGGGCTGATGGTGGATTTGACAAACAACGAAAAGGTTCAGAAGATTTGTCTACCTTGTATGTGTTCACAATACCTTACCCTGGGATACCATTTATCTGAAAAAATATATAGATATACACTATGGAGCACCATGTATTCAACGTACCTACATAAAAGATTAAATTTCTAAAGTAAACCGATTATTTCATATTTTTATAAGATGGGATGTATTATTGATCTTAAATGTAAAAATATCTTATATTATTTATATGTAGCAAATATATTTTTACTGATATAGGGCAACCCCGTGCTGAGTAATTAAGAAAATTATTGATACTTGAAAATGGGAAAAACTAACTATGAGGTAAAACAAAAATGGAATTCTTTTTGGAACCGTATACAATAAAAGTTTTAAAAAAAACTACACAAACAAAATTTGATTTTTTGAAGTGTTCAAGCAACCAATTATTGTCCTGTATCCTTTAAAATAGACTAACCCCATGAGATTGTACGAAAATATGAAAATGTTTAATAGTTCTAAAAACCTGTTCACATTTTTTTTTAAATTGTATTAATATTTTTATGATAATAAATGGAAAAAAATTAACAAGTTCTTATTAAAATCGCATTTTTAATGTGTAATTATAATTTAATTGGAAGGTACAGATATCTGTCTCAAGAATTTACTTAAAAAGTCTAAATTCGACGTAAAATTTAACAAAAACATATGTTTTTCTAAAATTGTAGCTATTATGGGAACAGGAGATTTTTTTTCTTACTATTTATTGAATAAATTAATATATTCCTGCCGCGTATAATCAATCATAAGTATAATGTATGCATGAAAAATATATACCCCTACTGTATATTTCGCTTATTGATAAATAAAACAACCTGAAATATATATATTTCGATTTTTTTTATTTAAACTTATCTACGAAGCATTCATTATCTTAGAATTTTAGGAAGATGTAAAATCTTGACAGTAAAGACATTTTTATTATCAATACTATTATACAATATTATTATACAATCACCAACAAAAAACGAAGAATCTTGAATGAAATTAACAGAAAATATGTAATTTTTTTAAGACCAAAAAATTATTAAAAAGCGGACCAGGATATTTACATTATTAAAAAGCGGACCAGGATATTTACATTATTAAAAAGCGGACCAGGATATTTACATTATTAAAAAGCGGACCAGGATATTTACATTATTTAAAAGCGGACCAGGATATTTACATTATTTAAAAGCGGACCAGGATATTTACATTATTTAAAAGCGGACCAGGATATTTACATTATTAAAAAGCGGACCAGGATATTTACATTTTTATGTGTTAAATAAAACGGATATTTTATAAGAACAGTATATTTCACTGAGAAGCAAATCTCGACGATTCGCTGAAGTCTTAACCAGCGTCATCAGGAGAGCGTCCAATCAATCAGCAATCTTCGAACATGCATCCAAAGGGAATCTCAGTCATTTCATCAGATTTGACAAGACAAAAGTCTTATCAACAGAATCGCGCCATATACCTGGATTAGTGAGAGAATCCATTGAAATATACAAACATCCTAATTTCAAAAGAGACGACAGATGTAAACAGTTATATACTATCAAGTATTTGGGGCCCTGTTCTCACGATTTTGATTCCACCTTAGACTTTTCACAAAGCCCGAAGATTTAATTAATACATATTGCATACTGGTGACCTCTATTGTAGAATACTGCACAACAAATTGCATATAATTTACGACCAAGAAAGAAATAATCTGTTCGGCCTACACCTCCGCCGTAATAGGACGCTCTCCTGATGACGCTGGATAAGACTTCGGCGAAACGTCGAGATTTTCTTCTCAGTGAAATAAACGGTTTTATTTTTCAATGACTCTTTAATGAAGATATTTACATGACTTCAAATAGAGCATTTGTGCTTACTATATGTATTTTTAAATATTTTTTCTAAATGTATTGAAAGTATTTGCTACGAAAACATGCGCTTACTGAATTTTTATTAAATTTAAGGACGCAAGGGACTTTTATAAAAATTTTGATTTAACCACATAAAAGCCAAGTCACTTCTAGCTCTTTTCATTTATTAAAATACTTTGGGGCTGCCACATACCGTAGACTCTTTGTTGAGCGCTCACTCACGTTTCGTGTTGTAAAATGCCGTGTCGTTATGGTTCAAATCTTGCGCGTGCTTCAAAGAAATTTACATACAATTAGTTTAATAATTAAGAACAATTAGAAATTAAGCCCTCAAATAAAGAAACTTCCTACAATCATTTTCATTATAATTCTGGCTTTCGTGTTCTGGAGCGCCTGCGAAAATGAGATGTGAGCCTGTTTCCATACATATATTTAAATATATATACATCTAAGTACACAACATTTTATTTTTCAAAATCTAATGAAATACATTCATTCGCTCCGTCGTAAATGGAAGAACTACTAAGCTAATAAATACTTCAATCATATCAAAATAACATTATTTGTATTAAAAAAATGAATTTGGACTATTTATTGAATGATTTATATGTTTCTATTGCCATACATTTATTTTTGATTTTTGTTAATTTCTGTATTTCTAATTTTAATTTTTAATATACATTGTATCCTGATCCTGATGAAGGGATCATTGGCCCCAAAATATGTTGATTATTATAATTCAATAAAAAGTAGTTCAACAGAGGGTATTTTCTTTTTATTAATAAGTTAATAAATGTTGTTAACGGGAAGAATTTTTCGAAATAACATAGCAATCAAAGATAGTGTCTTCAGACACCAGAACATGATTTTCACAAGCGTTTAACCAATTTAACGAATCGTGACACCATTTTAAAGACGATAGCCTACCACACTCTTCTGTTCTGGCACACCACTTTTGTCTAGTTCACATTTTCTAATGCACCCTCTTCGATTGTTGAAGCTGTTTCCAATATTTGGTAAACAATGTATTCTTCCGTTATTCGTGTTTGTTTGAGTAATGCAACATCAACACAAGAACAACTAGGTTCCACAACTACAAGAAACCCAAAGGGTTATGGAAATATGTTTGTCCGGCGTAGAACGAATAGGAGGCGGAGAAATAAACAAGTAATAACGAGAGTAGATGACATAATGTTTTAGAATTCACCACTAAAATAAAGTTCCAATAGGAAAGTTATATCAGAATGTTAAATGTTATATGACTAAAATGAGTATAAACCACTACCAGATTTTAGGTCTATTGGTTTCGAGACGTACCCGTCTCCTCATTAGGGCCAACACTACACTACTACGTTCAGAGCACTACACCACACCCATAGTATTGTTAAATTTTGAAAGTTATGTCGCTCGGAAGATAGGCAGTTGTTGAATTAATGCAGTCGTTCAATGGTATCTATGGAAAGGTCGCCTAAAGTGATTCGACAAACAAAATCATTCAATTCTGTGGAAATAAGTGGTACTGTAGAATGACTAATTATAAGGCCTAATGATTCATCAAAATCATAATGTTATATATCTCAAATTCGGGATATGGAGATATTCGATGAAGATACCTGTAAAATTACTTGATTTGTTCAATTTATTTTACATGATGGCGAATGTTTTGCGGTTGCGCCCTGTGTGCATATTCCCCAGTGAACCCGAATTGGTTCTCATTTATTATAGTATTGACTTTGGTCTCTTTTGACTGCTTATTCTATATATTGTATTATTAATTAAGATTTTGATATATTAGATTTTCTCTTCTTTCTTTCTCATTGTTATTTAATTAGATTACACTACCTATACCTGTGATTGTAAGTGGTTATACTTCACCACACACAAGAATCATAATTTTTTTTGGTGAGCTATATACACACAAAAAAATATTGATTGGTTAACATTGTCTTTGTATGATTGCAAAAAAATAGTGTAAATATTATTAATTAAATAAATAAAACTAAATGAAATACAATTATACGTGTCGACCGACTCTAACAAGACCCTGCGCTAACTGCACGCCAGCTAAAATAAGATAAAGAGGAAGAGAGTTGGCGCTGTCTCTTTTTATAGGAGCTCCTTATGCTCCAACCTATTCATACCTTATACTTCTAAAGAAATAAAGAAATATGGACTATTCGTACCAAAATAACTTATTTGCGTAATCGAGGTAGTGCATTATTCCACATCTCAAAATGAAGAACGGATGTAATGAATAGGCACACCATAACACGTGGTGTACAATTTTAAAATGAACTGAGCGATAAAATCGATTTATTTAATGACATCATTAAAAATGTCAGACAGAAGAATGCCAACATAACATAATGCCAACATAAGATTGCTTATCTTATCGTGCAGTACTTTATATTATAAAGTACTACACGATAAGTGAAGCAATCTGCCTTGCAATTGGAAGACACTCGGACTGTCGTAAAACGGCGGTAACGGAGATATCGATTATAAAATTAAGTAAATACTCATGGGGAATGTTTATAGGTTTTCACTGCCGTTCAAAATCTTCTGGTTTGTGTTGTACGGGGTATTGTGCCGTGTTTTACGATCTTTCTGGCCGACATTTCAGATTCCATTGCAGACATGAATTGATACACATCATGATTCATTAATGTTTGCGTTCGTTCAAACTGGTTCAAATTAAAACTCATGCTCTTTTTAGCAATAATACCGTATTTAAGTATCAGGATATTTATATTTATTTAATGCCATTTTTACAGTTTATCACAACAGGTCGCTATTGACCTTGATATAGATTTCTAGTAAAACTAAATTAATTAATCAATTCGAAAGACATACAGAAAAATCAATTTCTCGAAAAAATATTCGGCTGCTACCGGAATTTTTGTAGATGTTTTTTCGTGGATTTGATTTTTCTGCATTTCTTTCTAATTGATATATTAATCTGGTTTTAAATTTCACAGAAGTTTGTTCCGAAAAAATTGCAACTTTACAATAAGAATGTGTTCTTGAATATAGATTTCTAGTGTTTAGTTCTACATTAGAGTACAAATTATATAGTATATAATTATATAAATAATCGATTATAAATATTTTATGAAAATTATTAAGATACCATGGTTACCAATATAGCAATATAACTGTCTCAACACAGATATTTCTAGTGAGACAGGCACAGTCAAATCAAAAAATTTATATCTTTCAAATAGAAATAAACAAATAAATTAATTTTTATGATTATGAAATTATCAATAATGGTCAGAATAAAATTAATTAATAAAGAAATACATTTCACATCAACATGTTATGCGAGACACAATGTGATCTCGTAAGTATATTGTACGCGGGTTCGAAGGTCAACGCTGTGTAAGGCGTCTGATACACATGCTTATTTAGTGGCACGTGAGCATGCGCAGTATCGACCTTCTCTAGGCCTTGCTTATTAGTGGGATGTGTGTATGCACATTGCTAGAAATGAGCACGCCACCTAGTGGCATGCTCAAAAATCAACCGCCGGTTGATTTATAAGCATGCCACTGTCATTAACCATAGAGAAGGGATATCTTTGGAGCATGTGTGAACAGACTTGCTTATTATGAGCATGCTTATGTCATTCGCGGGCTTCGCGGCTAGTATTATCAATGCGATCTTCTCAGTCCGCGACAGATGAAACAAATATGGCGCGTTGAGGAGATGATAAAACATTACTTTTCGTGACTTATTATAGGAATCACGAATGTCTGTGGAATACTCGGTCACCGTTGTGTAAAAATAATATAGTGGGAAATAATGCTTACGAAACTTTATTAATAGGCACGAATGATTCAAATCTAACAATAAAAATTATATAAACTAAAATTAAAAATGTGCGGATGGAAACTCGGGAACTTTTTTGATTTATTGGTTCACTTCAATTTTCTATTTCAGTTTGCAAAGTTTCCATTTTGAACAAGAGCGTCTCTATTCTATGACAAGAGCATGCCACTAATAAGCATGTGTGTTTGATTGTTAGCTTTGGGCATGCTTATTTATGAGCATGCCACTAATAAGCATGCCAGTAATGAGCAAGTGTGTACAGTTGTTAGGGTATGCTTATTAGTGGCATGCTCATCAGCATGCCACTGAAGAAGCATGTGTATCTGTACCTTAAAGAAAGCCAAGTAGCATTTCTTGACGCAATAACGAATATTGAGAATTTTGTCTAAAGTTAACGTATATTACACGCTCGAGCGACGTACCCATATTTCGCTTTTAGAGTGAGCCTAAGTCATGACTTTACATAACATTTTATCTATTATTACATAAATGCCACGTTAGTGTGGTTAAAAAATTTCATATTGTATCAAAAAAATAATCAGAACACAATAATGATTTCTACAAAAAGGGTGGTAAGTTAGTATTGTAGATTGTCACATGAAGCGAACACATTATGGTGAGAAACAATATCTTGAAACAAAATAATTCTGTTTAACATTAAACAGAATTATTATGGAGTTTAAGTCCAGTAGAGTGAGCAAATTTCACCATTTTTTCTGATATCTTCTCTTGCTTTTTTCAACACATTTTTGTATGGAAATATATCATTTTAAAATTTATTAATCAGGTTACATATATTTTAAAAACGGATATCTTACGTTGCATATATGTTTTAAAAATGAATAAAATTGCTCCACTTTGTTGGCCTTTTATGACTGAATGGCTAACAAAGTGGAGCAATTTTCTTCATTTTTAAAACAAAGTAGGTTTGGTAAGTAATTACTTTATTATATAAATTATTTTGTGTAATTTTAATAAAATATTCGTATATGAAATATATGGAACCTGATGAATAAATTTTAATATGATACCTTTTCATACAAAAATGTGATAAATAACGCAAGGGAAGATATGAGAGAAAATGGAGAAATTTGTTCACTCTGTCGGACGATCGCCTTAACTCAACCCTAATAAAGGCTCAGCTGTGAACCGAAACTAGTTAGTTAAACTCAATAAAGTGGTGTTAGACACAGATTTCTTTCATTTAAAGATATGTAGTTTTTCATTCATGTTGTTTTCATCAATGTTTATTCAATATTACAAGTATATACTATGTTTACAGTGTTTACAAAATTAATTAAGCTTTTTTCATCATTGCTGAGGGCCTCGGCAGCAAGTAAACACTAAATTGATTTGACGCCCTGCCTGCTACACTAGTAATTTACTGTATTATAGCAGGCAATGCTTTTCCAGTAGTATATTGTTCAAGAATATTTATTATTTACATAACATTTGTGAATCAATCTTGCTGCCAAATTAAAAATAAGTAATAGTAATAATTAAATGTTTACAATTTAATAATGGTGTTAATTCTATAATAGACAAAGAAAAAATATAAAGTATACTTACAGCTATCAGCAGTCATATTTCCACCCACAATATGAAAAAATCATGGAATCTGAAAAAAAACAAAGAAAATCGTTAGAATATTGGTGGTACCCAACCCCAGGCCCAATTACAGAAACCAAATACAACAAAAAACATCCAGGCTTAAGAAAATCACATAGATTAATTGTGACCTCACCAGGAATCGAACTCACGGTGTGAGAAGCCAGCGTCATACCCGCCAAATTTTGGGGAAAATTATTTATATATTCTTTTGTTAAAAACATTGTTAAGATCAATTTAAAACTATACTCGTAGAATATTTTTTCTAGCTCATTAACTTTGAGGATATTCAATTTCATTACATTCATAGAAAGCGTTTATACATTCACATGTGTTTTATTCTAACTACACAAAGTAATTAGTTTTAAATATCAATTATCTTATATATAAAAATCGATGTTTGTTTGTTCATAATTTATACGCTGCCATACCGTTTGTCCGATCTGACCCAAATATTCCATACTTATTTTTTAAGACCCGGTGAGTAACAAAGGTGACATTTACCCCCTCCTACTTTACGCGATGCCCTCCCCTCAATATATTTTCAATACAAATCTACACCATTTGACCGATCCGACCCAAATCTTGGATACTTATTCTTTAGGACTCAGCGGGTGACATAGAGGACATTTCCCCTATCCCCCTCCCCTCACAAATTTTCCATGAAATCTCTACCGTTCGACTGATCTGAACCAAATTTTGGATACTTTTTCTTTAGAGATCGGCGGAAAAAATGGGCCACATTTTTCCCTCCCCTTTAACGCACCCTCTATCCATACTATTTGACAGATCTTACCCAAATTTTCTGTACTTTTTCTTAAGGAGGGGTAAGGTTTTTAACTTTTTTTTGCATTTTATTTTTAATTTTTTAAATGAATGTATAACATCGTAAGAATATTGTGTCAAAATTCAAGTCAATCGGAGCAAAATTGACGAAATTATGAACATTTGAGCGATACTCAGACTGATTTTCTATACCTGCTCGGGCAGCTAAGAGACGCGCTCACCTGAGGACTACCGGACGTGCTATTTGCATTGGAAGAGTTTTGCGTAGACAAGGACAAACAGATGCTGATGATGAAAGCTCTTTGCCGTGTGAACATGGCATCGACGATTATGTGTAAGTATAAAATAAGTGTTGAGTTTTATTTTGAATTTTACAGTGTGCAAAACTTTAAATCGTTTTCCCCACATCTCACGTTTTCAAAGTCGGTGTCCATCATAACTTCAAAACTACTGCACCGATCCTTTTGAAATTTTGAATATTATTTCTGTACATAATTTACGAGGTAACGCTGTCGAGTTTTTTTCAAATTTGTTATTAATTTTTATTTTTTAATAACAAATTAGTCGATATTTTTCGCAAAAAATCGCGTTTTTCCCTTCAAAGTGTTCCAAAAAATTGAAAAATTGAAATTTCAAAAAACCCTCCGAGCGTTACCTGGGAAAATCTATTATCTAAAGAATGAACTTTGAATTTTTGATTTCAGATGATTTAGCACCAAGTTATGATGGACACCGCAATTCTACTTTTAATATAATAATAATAATTGCTGCCATTGCCGTATTTCTTAATATTTCGTCTTGAAAATTTTACAAAATATTTTTCAAATATCATACTTTGTAATGTACTATTGGTTTTAATAAAGAGATTTTAACTGTGTCGTCACAAAAAATTCACAAAAACATGCCTTTTTTGTACGAATTAACCTTACCCCCCTCTTAATAGATATTTCTATACAAAAATGTGATAATAAACGCAAGAGAAGATATGAGAAAAAATTGTGAAATTTGCTCACTCTACTGGACGATCACCTTAAGGACCCAAAGAAAAATATAGGCTGCATTTCTTCCTGGACATCCTATCCATCCCGGCCTAGATAAAATGGAAACATTGTTTTTTGTAGGGCCTTTGCAAACAATAGAACCTTTGTTTCCTCGCATAAACTTATTTTTAACTTAATCCTTAACCCGTGCAACGCCGGGTACGAACAGCTATTACTAAATAAAACACAATATTTTAAACGATTTTTAGGTTTGATATTAAATAAACAATTTTTAAGTTCTTCGGCAACCCAGAAAAAATCTTCTTCAGAATTTTGTTTCAAATTTAAATGCATCAGTTTGACGATTTTAATAGTTGAAGAATTTATGTATATTTTCGTAAACGCAAATTCATTTTTCATTATTTCTTATTTTTCTAAAAAATTGGCTTATCGGACAATTAGCAGGCCTAATATATTATGATTTATGTAAAAAAAAAATATCATAAATTTTCAACCTAGCAATTTTATACGAGGTTCACATTCAAATTTGATTGTTTATTTTATTATTATTATATTGTAAATATATAGGTTTTAACACGGCTTTATATAAGTTCATTAATTTATCTATAAATCCGTTTCAGTAAAATGAAATAAATAAGATGGACGTATGTTAATTTCATAGAATGTTCGTGAAGGCTCGATCTTACACATGACATCTACGAATAAATAAAATAAAAAGTAAATCCTTCATTGTTCTACTTCTACTACATTAGAATGGCGTATTAAATTAGATAATAATATATTAGATCTTGAATATATCTAGGAAATATATTTTTGAACTCATCTTCTAGTTCACTTATTTTGCTTAACATTACTTTTAATGGTCAAAAATGAGGAACAAATGTTATAAATCCAGCGACAGCCAGACTTACGTTATAGTAACAAAAAAAAAATTCTGTAGATGTACACTAAAGTAAGTAAGGAGGTTTAGATATTATGATATTTGTGTTGAGGGATTTTGACAGATAACGGGTAATACAGGTACAAAAAAAAATATAAATAAAACTATGATTTATTGAATTAAACTTTGTTTACACCACTTTTTTTAATACTGAAAAAAATCAACATATAATATTTCGAAGCCAATGGCTTCTTCGTCAGGATAATAAAAATAAAATTTAAAAATCGAAGTATAAATAATCAAAATATTAAAAAGTTATTTATGGAAAATGAATAATATAAAGTACCTACTTAACATGAAAATAAATTTAAAAGATAACTATTTGCAAAAAGGACCTGATTATTTATTATTATTTCTATAAATTATAATTATAATGTCACCACAAAATAATTTTGCTGAGTTTGAAGAAGAAGTTATAAATAAAACGTTTAAATATAAGGTATCAGGTAATATACTCAAATAGTAGCTGGAATAAAATATATAAAATTCAGATTTGTTACTATAATGTAAATTACATGATTATTATAGAGCTCCAAAGCGTCTGGCGGAAGAAGTGACCCACGAAAATCATCTGGCAATGATTAATGTGAGTGTATAGTACTGTCCCTTTAAACCCAAAAATAATTAAGTTTGTTTTTTACGTTCAACTTACTAAATTTTTTATTCCTGTATTACCTGATATCTGCCAAAATCTCCCAAACTCAAATGTCATAATATCCAAACCTTATTACCTACTAGTGTACATCTACAGAAAAAATCTCAGGTTTTATACTATAATGTAAGTCTGGTGGTCACTGGCTCTTAGTCAATTAAAAATGTCTTAAATGTGACTTCATCTTTACTACAGACGAAACGTGTAAAAATGTAAAACTAAAATTATTTAAATATTGTCTAACTAACTAACTAACTAACCATCACGCCGTTTCCCTGCAGGGGTAGGCAGAGAGGATTGAACGCCACACTCTTCTATCCTGGCACACCACTTTTGCTTCGGCCACATTCATACATCTTCCCATACACGTTCTACGATTGTTGCGGCTTTTAACAGGGCCATCCTCAAATACTTGTAGTACCTGATCGTGCAGGTCTTTCGCGGACGCCCTCTATTCCTGTTGCCTTCAACATTCGCCTCATATATTTTCTTAACCATCCTTTCCTCGTTCATACGTTCCACATGACCAAACCATCTCAGCACTCCTTTCTTTATTCTATCTACCACACTACAGCCAGCATTGCATTCACTTCTAATTTGTTCATTCCTCACTCTATCGACCAAAGATTTTCCACACAAGCGTCTTAGTGACCGCATTTCAACCGCATTCAGTCTACTTTCATTCCTCTTTTGCCAATTCCAGGCTTCACTTCCATACATAAGGGTTGGCACTAGAACGCCATTATGTACCGCTAGTCTTGCTTCTTTTGACAGATTCTTATTGGCCATAATTGCATTTAGTGCACCATTAACTTTGTTTCCCGCAGTTACTCTCCTTTCGATATCATTCTCAGCCTTGCCGTCTCTACTAAACATACTTCCCAAATACACAAACTCGTTCACTTGTTCTAAGCATTCGTTGTTTATAATTACATCACACTTAGTCACTCTTTCGTCTCTCTCGAATACCATCACTTTCGATTTGCTGACATTCATCAGAAGTTCACTCTGCATGCATACATCGGACATCCTGGATACCAAGCACTGCAGATCAGCTTCACTGTTAGCCACTAATACTGCATCGTCTGCGTATAGCAGACAGGATATGGTGAGTCCGTCCATTTTCGCTCCAACTTCTAGATCCTTCAGTTCTTTCATACAATTATCCATATACAGGTTGAAAAGCCATGGTGACATTACGCATCCCTGTTTGACACCTTTTGTAATATCAAACCATGATGTGAATGTCCCATTAATTCTCACGCAAGCACTACTTCCTTCGTACAGGGATGCAATTGCCTGTATGAGTTTACTCTTCACCCCATATTCAGACAAAACCTTCCATAACTTTCGTCTTATCACTCTGTCATACGCTTTTTGGAGATCCACAAAGGCACAAAAAAGTTTTTGGTTCTTTGCCAAAAACTTTTCGGTCATCTGGCGCAGTGAGAAAATCTGGTCCATGCATCCTCTTCCACTCATGAAGGCTCCTTGTACATCCCACACTTTTTCTTTCGTTGTTTCGTTGTTTCGTTGTCAAAGGAAATATATATATAGAAAGAAGCACAGCCAAGAAAGACATGGCAGAGAATTAGAATTCACTTACATAGTATCGATATTCTCCAAAGTCTTGAGAGCGTCGTTCCATGGAAGACTTTAGTAATTTAGTTCTCAATGGGAATTAATTAGTCAGTCAATCACCAAGTGAGATTGAAACCTCCACAGTCCCTTGGGAAATATATACATATATAATTTAACTTATACAACAGAAAGCGTTTTCACTGCCTCACATTAATATACCATTATAATTATTTTCATTACTTCTCAATCTTGGCAATTTTATTTGAAATTTCAAGTAACTACTTAATGAAAACATAAATAATTAAATTTAATACTTGTTGTTGTTCTTGTCGTTAGGACTCTTGCCTCATGATCCAAAGGTCGCAGGTTCGAATCTCACTCCAGACAAGCAAGTTAGTCCTATTTTCATAGCACACGTGTTTAGCTTAATTTGAAAATAGTAAAAATATTGATGTGACACGATTTCCGTGTTCGCATCTCTTTAAAAAAAAAAAATGAAATATATAATGTACATTAATAATATAACGTTGCTGTAACTTACTTAAGTAGCTTTTTTCTAACTATGGTTTCAAGAGAAGTATTCCCTCTCATCATCAGATGTAATTAACGTGAATGAAAACATTGATTATTATCCATGATGTGGTTCGCGAATTCAGAAAAATTATTACTAGTTTGACATCGATGATACTCTTTTAGTCTAATGTTGAGCTTTCTAGAAGATTAACCGATATATTTTCCATTAAAATCTCCGCGTGAAATTTTATAAACTCCATTTTTTTATTTAATAATAAATTTAAATTAATCAATAGTAACTTCAGCTCATTCGGTCACTACCAAATTAATAATTTTTCTGTATTTCCACATAATCAATGCAAAAATTATATATTTTAATGTAGTTACACTCAAACCTTAAGTAGAAGATAATAATATAAAATCATAATATATATATATATATATATATAGTATATAATATAATATATATATATATAAAGAAATCCGTGTTTCCCTATCCGCCAAGTTTTCTCCACAACCAGTCACAACCATCCACTGGTGGTTATGGAGGTGGATAGCCCTTGGTGTCACATAGAAAATATACGAGTTTGGTGGGGGTGGCTGTGCGTGGGTGGGAGTGGGTGACGAAAATGTGCTTTGTAGCACATTGCTTTGTTATGGGAGGCCGCAAATGCTTCAGATTTGTTTCATAATAGGCGCGCCGTCTGTGTCGGTGAGTCTAGAAGATATCGGAAAAACCTGCTCTAGAAAGTTCTGGATGGAAAAGGTTCTAGAAAATCCCCGAAAGTTCTATAAGGTTCTAAACTGAGTGGCGGAATGTGTTGGTGTGTCTAGAAGGTTCCTGTACATTCGATAAATTCGAAGGAGGATGTTCTAGAAGGTTCGCGAAAGTGCTATGACGATCCAAACAGTGTACTAAAAATCTATGCATGCGAAGCCACGTGGGTACAGCTAGTGTATATTGAACTCACCTAGAGGTAACATAGTTAATGTTTTTCACCCAATTTAAATACCACCGTATATCAATTTAGAAAGTAGAATATTACACCATCCAACTATAAGTGACCTCATTTGATTTAACTACTTTTTGTATTTCCATAAGTATTTTCATGAGGAGCACCCAGCGGACCTGAACAGTAAACAGCACAAATGGAAATAGATAGACTACCTCCATCTATGCCATGAATTTATAACATGCGGTCCCCGATGAATATAATCATTCATTGAATTGAGGAGTGGATATTTATAATGGACATTAGACCAAATGTAAAATTTAACGAACCGGAACGGTCGATAATATCTCAAAGTTTACCTGCGATCAAAATATTACATTTAGATTTCAATACATATATTAGAAAGGTAAAATTCTGTCAAATTTTGATAAATTTATGCAAATATAAACAGACGTCATTGGGATCTTAATATTCTTCTTCAATTGGTGGCTCGACCTCCGGTAAGGTCACAATAAATCTACGTGATTTACTCAAAAAACTTTGTATAAAACCATTGTTTTTGAATAACCAAACCCTTTTTGCAAATAGTTGCCTTTTTAATTAATTTTCACATAATCGCTTAATTAGTTATTCAAGTCCCATACATTTATTTGTTGTTTTTATTAATTTCCGTGTTTTATTAACAAAGATTTTTTTATTAATATTCTCATCATTCTGTCCACATAATTTAATATAAAAATGCTTAATAAGATGCCGTTTATCAATTGCTTTTAATGTTAAGAATAATTAAAATGTCGGTGGACAAAGTGCATTTAATACACTGTTTTTTTTTTTAATTCCAACGATATATCGATTGTATTTAAAATAAAAATTGTATTGTGTTTGAAAGAGGTATTTTAAGTATTCATATCTGCCAAAGGTAGTTCAAGAAATTCCATTCCAAGGACAAAATGCTAGAAAAAGTATCTCGATCCAAGTGACAGTCTAAGGCCAAGGATTACATTTTGCGATCCATGATGGACAATAATCCATGTCTAAAAACCAGGGAGATTGCAATTGAGTCGACTTCTGTCGTTCAGCGAGTATAGCGGATCACCTCGAATATTTATGGTAATGACGAAAATGGAGGGTAATCTTTTTGAAAATGATTATCTGACAATGGTGACAGTTTTAAAAATGATTACTGGTCTTGAAAATATGTTTGTACGTTTTGAAAGCATTTTATCAAAAGCGTATCAGTTTAAAATATCCGCTCTGCCTATAGAATCAGCTACAAATACGTTTGTCTCAAATTTGTATACTTTATAATGGTGGTTAGTTATCTATACTACTCATATAAGGTTTTTCTAAAATACGACAGAAGTTTTCCGATAACCTTAGTAAATATTCTTCAAGTTGGCGAACGACTGACACCGATTTGCCATTTTTGGAGGTTTGATTTATGATGTTTACTTAATTAAATAGAATTCCAATACCAAAATTTATATCTATTATTCAACTTTTAGAATTTTTATAATTTATTTATCATCATCATTACTCATACTCAATCATTTTCTACTCGCTAGTGGATGAATGACATTCGCAATGTCTTCCACTCCCTGGTTATAATTATTTATTCGCTGGAACGTATTTCCACACAATTTGATGATTTCGTCCTTGAATGAAATTATATTATATGAAATAAATTATTTATGTTTCTTCCTCCCTCTCCCTTCCCCCCTCTCCCTTCCCCCCTCTCCCTTCCCACAGTGCCGCTTATCAGATAATAAATCGTTGACCGTATGACGGCCGGGCGTACGATCCATAACCGTTAAAGATATACAATTTTTGGAGACTCGTAGCCAATAGGTGCAGGGTTATTTGGAAAACATTAGTAACCTCGCAGGACTATATTCCTGCTTTAATTGCAATTGAAAATGTTCAACCATGACCTAATATCAATAGTTATGGAGATATATGACATCATATTTTACATTTTTTTCAATATTTTTGACTTATTTTTTTGTAAAACGTTGGACTATCTTAATAGTAACTTATATTGAATATCAAAAATTCATTATCTTTAGTACAAGTCAAATACAATAATAAAAACCTTCCAATTCCAATTGAAATTTCTGCAGGGTTTTTATCATTTTATTTAACTTGTATTGAAATAAATCATTTTTTCATAATCGATATAAGTAATTGTAGTGATAGTTTAACGTTTAGTAAGGAATATTGAAAAAAATGCAAACTTTGATATTGCATAACTCCATAACTGGCTGCTTGGATATTTTCGACTCATAATCAAGGCAGAAACATATTCCTGGGAGTCTGTTAATGTTTTCCAAATTACCCTGTATAAAAAACCGTAGTCTATACAAAAAAAAAGTATGTGAAGTTACCCTTGACGAAATACCGAGAACTCAGTACAGTCCGAAAGTGCTGAGGTGATCAAGAGTCTCAGGAGAAGCGGAATACGTTGAGTCCGAGTTTCTGGCATCTTAATGTGTACTCACCAGAGGGGCTTAGACCAATTTATTGAATTGATTCCTATCAGGTTCCATTCGCCCAACTAATGTTCGTCCTTCAAGCGATGTGGCCTAACGATTGCTATTTTCTTGCTCCAATTAATTAAATCAATGACTATTGTCCGCACTCTAATTGTATTGCATCTAAAATAACAAACGGAAACTGTGTTTGGATGAATCCTATAAGAGGGGTATCCCATTCCAAGCTTTAACTTGCAGATGTAAAGTATCTAGCTAATCTATTCTAATCTAACACACGTACCTACACTGTACAGCTCAGTGCAGAACTTTATTCAAAGCTATTCCGCATACTTGACGACCAGTGCTTCCTTCCGTTTGACAGGTTTTTGTTGAATAACTCTGTAAGGTTACGTAATACTTTTCTTGGTAGTTTTTTCCATTTTTATGGCTGTGGCTTACGATTTGTGTGCTTCTTGTTGTTTGGAACTTTTAAACTGCCCAAATACACGCGATTTTATGATAGTCGGAAATAATGTCATTAAATGTGTGGGTTATTCGAAATTGATTGTGAAACTTTTCCTTGGGGGCGAAGGATTACATTTTGCTTCATAATATGAAAATATAAATATTTATTAAAGATAACACATTATTATTGTGAAGTTTCAATTTCAGAACGAAGTTCTGTGAATTATTAGACAAATTTTTAGTAATCAATTAGAAGGCATACAGAAAAATGAAATTAACGAAAAAATATTTTAACTGCAACCGAAATTTGAACCAACGGACCTCTATTCTATTCGGGGATGGCGAAAATTTTCAACCTTATGTATCGTACGGCTGGCTTAAGTGATCACTTTACAGGCCAGCCGTACGATAAGTCGGAAACCCTAATTACACCCAAATACTTCTATACCTACTTTCCCATAAAAATACAGTTTCGTCCCCGTGAGATATCTATAATATACTTCTTATTCTTCTTCATCCTTAGCCTTTTTCCCTCCACTGCTGGATGTAGGCCTCATCCATTTTCTTCCACTTATGTTTCTCTCCCTTCGCATCCAGGTTCTCTCTGCTTGCTGAACTATGTCATCAGACCAAATTTTGGGAGGTCTTCCGACGCTTCTATTTTTTGTACAGGGCCTCCACTGTAGGATTCTTGGTGCCCATCTATTATCCTCCTGTCGAGCCATATGTCCAGCCCACTGTCATTTTAGTTTTTCAATACGGTCCATAATATCGGCAACTTTTGTTCGGCGTCTTATTTCTTCATTTCTGATTTTATCTCGAAGGCTTACCCCGAGCATCTTGCCTTTCCATGGCCCGCTGTGTATATTTTAATTTTTGTATGCTTTTTTCTATTAGTGTTGCTATTTCTAGTCCATATGTCAACATCGGTAGGATACATGTTTCTTTTCAGGCATATTGGGATTTCTTTATTTTCAAACAAGTGTTTCAATTTACCAAATGCTGCCCAGCCCAGACCTATTCTTCTTGATAGTTCTGCTGTTTGCTTTTCTTTTCCCAGCTTTATCTTATGACCAAGGTACACATATTCGTCAACTGTTTCTATTTCCCAATTGTTTATTGTGAATTGTATAATATGCATTGATCAATATTTTTTTATATACATTCTGAGAACACAATTACTGGATTTGTCCATTGCGGTATTATTATTTAATTAAGGTGAATATAGAATTATCTGAATTAGAATTATGATTATATGAGATGAATGAATCGAGAATTAGAATTATATGAGACGAAGCTAAGGAAGAATGAGAAAGAAATTCTCTACGATGGCCCAAAAAATTGTTAAAATATATACTGGTCTATAAAAGGAATTACAAAATTTAAAATATTGATTTTCAAGCGTGTTTTATGTTAAATGTTATATGTTAAATGATTCGAAAAAATATTGTCTACACTAAAAAGAATACTGCTTAGTACTCCACTTTTAAAATATGTAGAGAAATAAAAATAAATATAAAGTTTTTTTCAAGTGGTTAAGAACCTTTGTAGATTGACATTTAAAAAATAAATATTTTATTATTTGTTTGTATCTACTTATATTTATTATTTACACCAACATGTTTCAGAAAAATCTTTCTATCGTCGGGGTGTTTTATAAATGCATATATATATTTATGTATTACATGTAAATATTTTATATGTACCGTTGTTGGGGTATCCATTTCCACTGAAACACATATAACCTTTAAAACCATTTTTATTGTAGTTCAAAAAAATTTCCGTGTTTCTTCTTATCTTATATTTGTATCTTTGTTTTTATCGGTGCTATTTTCTTCATGCGAGTCCTGGACAAATTAAACATTTTCTTAGATTTTTAAGGCCATTCAGAATCCCCTTCCCAGATTTTTGGCCCTGTAATGACACACGTCAGAAGAGCTCAGAAAATTCATCTCAATTTTAGAATGTGGCGTAAAGCTATTCCCGCTAAAATTGAATGCCCTGATTTCAAAATTGAAATAAAATTGATTAAGACGCAAGTATTCTATTTCGTTAAAAGCTTTTGAAGTTTTCAGTTAAATTTTGATACTTGAGACGCTTCATCCATAGATAAAACTAGTTTATGCAAGTCAAAGATTAGAGAAAAACAAAAAGAATAAAGTTATTTAAGAGTTTTTTGTAATAACATATTTTCATACTATAAGTAATTTTTCTTATTTTTGCAAAAATCACGTATTTTTGGCTACGGTTCGGTCAAATAAGTCTCCTGTCTGTTGTTTGTGCCTTATCCTTAGATAAAGTGATTAAATTTAAAAATGTTTGGTCAAAATTTATAAAATTTAAAATCCAATACTTGCGGCCTGATCAATTTCATTTTATTTTTAAAATCGGAGCACTCAACAATAAGGATACTTGCAGTCGAAAAAATCAGCGATATACGCCATATTATACAATTAAACCGAGGTAGGTATATGAGACCTCTTTGATCAACATTTTGGATTCCATTACAGAGTCCATCATACCCACAAACATCGGGGAAATGTTTCTGAACGGCCGTATAAACCTTATAAATTGTGCCTAAAACTCTAACCAGAACACGTATTAGCCGTTTTCTGCATTATTTGGAGGCTGTATTTCTATCTAAACCACCCTCCTGTTTATCTTCTTCGATGAATTATATTTCTGAGGCATGCGTTGTGTTTAATAATGCATACCATGCTGTGGCGCCTTCCATTTTTAATAGTTTTCTTTATGAACCTTTTAATATGATATTTTATGAGGTACAAATTCCCTTTGGACATTCTCAATTGTAATTCTCTCGGTCCAGTTTACTCTTTCCACACTTTTCTGGCTCTACATCTTGAATGCTTCTAAGCTTTTCTTCTCTTTTCAAATAAATTTTTCAAGTGTACAGAAGTAGGTATTTATTTTTCTGTGATTTTAAGATATTGTCACGAGATTCTGAATTCTGAACGATGGGAACTGTACAAAATCGACGATTTCTCAATAATCGAAACGTTATTAAATAAAGTTTCAGCTCCTAGAAATCCGAAGAACACACGGTAATTTACGAAAAAATTCAATAAATTCAGTCGAGCGCGAGACCATAGATTCCGGGCGACCAAAAATCCGGACAAACATAGTAACGAGTAAGAAGTACCATGAAATTATCTCAAAAGCGAAAGCAGTGAATTGTGTGAGTAAATAAATATAAAATTTCATTTCGATATATAATTTCAGATCCCACTGCCGCGAAATGAATATATAAAAATGTAATATACCCCGCAAAACGAAAATTTCAAATTCTTTCATTCCTTTCCCGGTTTTGACACATGGTAAATATTCATACATCCAAATTAGGTGCCTACTACGTGACTGCAGATCAAAAATAATTGGGGCCTTCGGTGAGGTAATCCACCCCCACCACTTTCCGACTCACTCCCTCCCCCCGCTCCCCAGCACTCAATTCAAATAACCCTCGATTCGTGAACAGCCTGGTTCATCCCCTTCCAGGGCAGAAATTCACTTTGCCTCTCGACACGAATCAATCAAAGTCATTAAAACGGTTTAAACTTTATACTGATTCTTGCTCAATCGAAAACAAAATTCTGTAGTTTACTGACAAAACTTTGCTCGCCTGCGAAATTACTTTCAGATATCCAATTCCCTTCATCATCTCTATATCGACAGAATATGGCTTCTAGAAAATTTGAACTTATTAGCAGTATCCTAGATACAACAATAAAAAAGTAACCCATAAAAAACAAGTTTTTATTATACTCTCTTTCTTTGTAAAATATAACAACAATTAAAGACGAATTAAAACATATAACATAACACTAAACTTACAGAATATTTTTGAGTTTGTTCAAATCTTTCAGAACAGTGCTGGATATATGTCACAGAGACATTATTAATCAATTAATGTATATTATAGATATCTCACAGAGATGAAACTGTATTTCTTATGGGAAAGTAGGTACAGAAGTCATTTGGGTGTAGGACTTATGACCTATCTTTATGGTTGGCTAAAGTGATCACTTTACACAATGTAACATTCGCCATTTCCACCCATGATAGAATATACCATGCTTATTCTTTTTTTTTTGGAAGTTGGTATATTCTATCATGGGTGGAAATGGCGAATGTTACATTGTGTAAAGTGATCACTTTAGCCAACCATAAAGATAGGTCATAAGTCCTATGTACACCCAAATGACTTCTATACCTACTTTCCCATAAGAAATACAGTTTCATCTCTGTGAGATATCTATAATATACATTAATTGATTAATAATGTCTCTGTGACATAAATCCAGCACTGTTCTGAAAGATTTGAACAAACTCAAAAATATTCTGTATTGTTAATACTGGTAAAAAGGAATTTAACAAAAATTGGAAATAATATTTCCTGGCGTATCCTAGTGTAATGCAAGTAATTCGGTTGAATTTCATTACACAATAAAGTATATTGCTCTCAAATTCCGTAAAAATAAATTATAGATTTTCTCATTAGCGACATCTGTGGGGATTTAGGGGAATGAAAATGGCTTTGTACAGGCCGCATGGAAAGGCGATTACAACTCATATGTGAAAGCTTTCCACGCAATTTGAACATAAATACAACTTCCAAAAAAAATGAATAAGCATGATATATTCTATCATGGGTGGAAATGGCGAATGTTACATTGTGTAAAGTGATCACTTAAGCCAACCATAAAGATAGGTCATAAGTCCTATGTACACCCAAATGACTTCTATACCTACTTTCCCATAAGAAATACAGTTTCATCTCTGTGAGATATCTATAATATACATTAATTTACTAAACTTACAGTTATTTAATATATTTCTAAAATGTCAGATGTTTTGAGCTTTGATAAGACACTTCATGCTTTGAAGATTAAATTCTAAAGACATTTGTCAGTCAATTAAGATTTTCTAAATTCGTAGTGAAGTACCTATTATGTATACCGACGGAGTAATTCAAATTTAGAAAATATTCCGCGACGTTATCGGGCCGCCGTTGCTAGTAATCAAACATTGGTAATGGGATTCCAATTTGAAAAAAACATTAAAATTTCTAAAAATTCGAAATAATACTATAATCATTAACTTTTTAAACGAAAATTTGACAGATCATCTTGATTGTCGCCACGAGTCTACTTGCAAAGTTTCAACTCGATTGGATTGCGGGAAAAGGGTTAAAAATCGATACAAAGTTTTTTCGTCAGACAAGAAGGCAAGCAGACGCCACGAGTTAATATAAAGGGAGTAAAAATGCTTGGAATTCATCAGCTTCTTAGAACACGGCTATGAATTTTACTTTTTAATTTAAATTTGAATTAAGTAATATCTGGTAGTGTAAAAGAAAAACGTTAAAGCCAAAGCACCCAGTAATTAAAGAAAATATTACTCTATTATAAACTTACTGTTCATACCCAGGCGTTGCCCGGCTCAAAGATAAAATTGAAAATAAATTTGTAGGGGGAAACAAAGGTTACATTGTTCTGCAAGGCCTCTAATTAAAACAATCTTTCCATTTAACCAAAACTAGGATGGATAGGATTTCTAGGGAAGAAATGTGGCCATTTTTTTCCGTCGGGAATATATATGCGAAATTCTGTAGAAAAAAGGAGAGGGGGTAAATGTCGCCTATGTAACCCGCCGGGTCCATAGACGACATAGGTAAACGTAACCAAAATTGAGTCCGATTGGTCGAAAGGTACAGATTCGCATTAAAAATATATCAAGGGGAGGGGAAGAGGTAAAAGTGGAGGGACAGACATTGAGTTTTATAGGTATAGATATAACTCTATACCTATAAAACTCAATGACTCAACTCAACTAATATATTTTAAGCCATAGTGAAAAAAAGTCTACCGATTTAACTACATCATTTAATTTTCTAAGAAGTATATTGAAATACAATATTTTTTTCATGTAATTGCCGTGCTCTAATATCTGAAACAGGTTTAATGATAATTTCATGATTATTTTCTTAAGCAAATAGCAAGTTTTTTTTTTGTATTTAAGAAAATGTTTTTTTATTGTATTTACCTTGTAGTTAGTACCAAATAAATTAAATGTTTTCAAAATTATTTCCAAATAATTTTAAATTTTATAAAAATAACGGCCATATACTTAAATATTTAAGCAAGTTGACAAAACAAGCATTTTCTTTGTAAAAATTAATTGCTTTTCATTATTGTGTACAAAAAATATTGATATAATATTTTGTATAATTTTATTGTTAACGTTATTATTTTATTATTGTGTTAAACCTTCAAAGCTTACTTAAAGAGATGGGGAAATTATATTGACAGATTAAAAAAAGATGTAATAAACATGCTTTGTCGTACGCAGACATAACATTAATAAAAAATTTATAAATATTTTGTTTTCATTACGTAAATTTTATATTTTATACCCCTCCCGGGATTATTATATTTTTAAGGAATAAAAAATATAAACAAGATTCTTACAAATCATCTCAATTCTTTCACATAAATAAACAAATCTTAACATTATCTTTAAAAGTGTTGATAGCAAATTAAGTATTATCGATCACCCATTACATCCCAATTAGTTATTCAATTCTCTAATTATTTATAATCTTTGTTTGTATGTCTATACTTCCAATTTTAATTTTAGTATGCGTTGTATTCTGGTAAAGGGACTATTGGCATTGGCCCAAAAACATGTTAAGATAATCAGTACATAGTTGTTTGAAACAAAGTGTTTTATTATTTTTTTTTATTGTTACGTTACGGGACAATTGCAATCGATTATCGTTTTATTAATTTACCTAACTCACTGGACATGAATTTAACTAAAGAACCATTCTTAATTTCACACTAACAGTTTCTAGAATATTTAACACTGGTATGCGCTAATTTACGTCACTCATCTGTGCAACGCTTGTTATAACGCTTTTTCTTTCCCATCGATCACTATCGAGAATATTCCGCTCGCAAGTAGGTATTTTGTTACTTCTTCTCTGGCAGTTTATAATTCGCACTTTCGCTGTCGCTGTCGCTATGTTCACACTGCTGGCCACACTAAGCCGCCGCACGGTTTCGCTTTTATCTGTCTAATCGCAGGAATGTCTACAACAACTCTGCCATTCGCACGACGCCACCTGGTATTTATAATTATCTGTCGCTTCTCGAATATTTCGGGACAATCCAGTCAATTCCACATGCATGTAGAATGTTCGAAAGATTGCGTGTAATTACCACTATTTTAGACATTTGTGACAAGAATAATAATAATATAATATTTTTCTATTATAAAATAAATCTTCCTCTATTGATATTTAATATATTAGAGTTTAATAAATTACTTTAACATTTTAAGGCCTTCAAAAAATATCTATACATGGAATCGATTGGTTTTTGTTCATATTGGAATGGGGAAAAATAAAACCTCCGCTCTTTTTTGTGGTTCACTAGCCTATGCTGACGATAACAATGATTATATTTTTAAAATCTCTGGGATTGACGGGAAAAAAGTAATCAATTGCGTTAATGGAAAACCTATATTTAATCAAATACATATGTTTTCTGTTAACACGACTGTACTGTATACTAAAAACATTCAGTAATTTATTTTTAATTTGAACATTGTTTGATTACAATATCGACGCACATTAAAAAATAACAAAAATCTAGAATATTCTGAAAATAACAGTTTTGTGATCGTTTACGAATAATCAAAATTGGACCGAGTCCTTTTGATGTTTATATTTGAATCATTTGATTTTTTTTCATAAATACTACATAATTGCCATATCAATTTATATTTTAATTAAATTGAGGCTTTCGAAAGTAAGAATGTTCTTATTTTTTATTGTAATTATGTTTTTACGCAGATTCAGATATGTATTTTAACATTTTTGATACACTACGGCGACGACTGTGACCAGCAGGACACAGGCGCTTGAGAAGACCAAAACAAAGATGAAGCAGCAAAGTCTTCAACGACCTGTCTGTTTTGGCGATGCAGAACTATTGAATACAGCTCGTAATAGAATTAAATTTTTAACTTTTGGAGGGTTATATTGTGTTGGAAAGGATTCCCACCCATCCCGAAGAATCCTCTTGTAACAGCGTGTGGCGTTTGTTCAGCGAGTGTCACGTATATAGTCAGAATGTTGTGTACAATATAGAGACAATAACAGAGAAGATCAGTTAATACATATAAGCAAAATGATACTCATTGCTTTATGTTGCTATTTATTGTAACAATTCACAGGTTGTGTTACGTAAGGAATTGTGATGTAGGCTAGATGCGTACGGCTAGAACCGTGGCGGCTCCCGACTGCCTCAATCTCGAGTAGGCCAAGACCCACCAAGGGGTTGTAGAGCCAATAGTGATATATTTTTTTATCAGTAAAAAATAATATATCGCTCTATAAAAATATATAATATTAAGAACGCTGTATTCCTGAGATGTCGCTCAATACCTATTGAATATACACGTTCCACACATGAAACCTTAGAAGGTATAGCATTATGGAACCCAAGTTTGTAACTAATGAAAAAAAAACTTTTTCGAAGAAACTATTAATCGCTTCGCGGCGTAGATTTTCTTTATTAAACCAGGAAAATAAGTTATAACACTTCTCTGAGATTGTTGAGGGGTATTACAAAAAATTTAAGGTAGTAAATATAAAACTTTTACTAAATATTAGTACAGAATTAAGAGTGATGAAGAAAATTCTCGTAAACCTCCAATTATCGGTAGTGTTAAGTTAAATAAGTGCTTACCGTTCAAAACTCTGTTAAAATTAAATATACGCACGTGACTATGTTATTATAGTAAATATCTTTCATGTTTCATACGTATAGACCTTTAAAAGGGTTTTTTTGTATGGAGATGCGTATGTGGAATACATGTTGCGTTATCAAAACTCTAACTTATTTAAAAAATAATACTTCATGATTTCCTGGGAGTCATAAACCTCAGATCTCCTGATCACTATGAGATACGAATATGGATCACAAGTAATTCAAAGTAAAATTGTAAGGATCAATTTTCTGGATTCGGACTCCAGGCTCCCTTATATCGCACTACATAATCAGTCTCACTGAACGAAGAAGACATAATACTACTCATGCTCATTGATTTTAGTGATAAATAAAAAAATTAATTAAATGTTTCATTTATGTCACGCTGCCGGCAATCCCGTGACCGTATTTATTCGAATGATTTAAAAAAAAAATTCCACAGTTTTTGAGATGCCACAGATTCATTACATCACATTAAAGTAGCGCCAGTTAGATTAAAATCATGGTTTATTTTACGCTCCCCTTGGACATTAAGGGCGCGGGTCACGAAGGGTGAAATTCAACGAGAGCGACACGCGAACGCCGCGCGCCGGTAAAAGTCAGTACACACTTGAGTCGTTTAAAAAAAGTTGTCTTTTAATTTTACAAGGAGAGAAGAACGAATTAACCAAAGTAATAAAAAAAATTGACTATTTTTGTGGATTAACGGAAAATTGCTCATCAACAATTGCTCGCCACATAATTTCTCGCTGTCAAAATGAAATTTTATTTTATAAATTAGGTTTTGAAGGTTGTTTTTGGGGTTTGAAATTTTATATTATAATTATAAAAAAAATATTTATTTCTATCACAATAATAAGCACATTATTGTTCTAGAATTACGGCAAAATTCCTAACGTAATCTAACATAAGCCTTTATAAATAATTTTTGATATGGTCGTGTCGTTTTGATACGTGTTTGAAGCTGCAGGAAAACGAAAAGAAAACGCTTAAATTTAATAACTGATTTATTAATTACTTATAAACTGATTAATCAAACGTACAAAGTCACTTAACACTATTTGACTTAACGCTATTATTTAAATTAAACTATTTTGTAAACTTATCACTCGTAAATAGACACTTTATAAACGCTTTAACCCTTTATTCACTATTCACTAGAACATTCCATCCAATTTCCGCACGTATTATTCGCTCCGGTTTATTTCGCTACGTAAGAACTTTCCAGATTATTCGCTGTCGAATTATCGCTCGGCTGGCTACACTGGCTTGCAGCTCGCGGCTACTTTCACTTCCGTTATCGCTGTCAAGTGTGCTAAAACATTCTGTGTCGTGTCTTATTTATATACGGATAACGCCGATATCGAACCGTCCAGACGTTACCAGTATTTTTCCGTAGCTTCCAGGTTTTTATAGATGTTACTCGATGCTTCCCGAAAGCCGTAGATTACGCTAGAACGTTCTGGAATCTTCGATAGTGTTGTGTTAATTTCAAACAACTGTCACTTGACATGAGTACGTGATTCTTCTTAGCCTCGTTACAATATTATATACATACTTACAATTGTTTGTATATAATATGAAAAATTATATAAATGTTTTTCAACAAACCTGTTTCTTAATCTACATTATCTATGTACACGAACATAAAGAACCAAAATACCTGTCATGCGATTGGCGAGCAACTTTCCTGGTGAGCAATTGTAGGCGTGCAACTGTGGGCAAACAACTGTGGGCGAGCAACTGTGGGCGAGCAACTGTGGGCGAACAATTTTCTTTTCAATTTTTAAAAAAGCGCAGCATTTTTTGTGTTTTATGTCCGTTCATTTCAATTTAATTTTCATGTAGGATGCAGTAGGTATCCTAAGAATTAAAGGAACTCTGATAATCTTCGCAAAAAAAGTCGAAAATAATTGCAAACACAATACTCTAAATTTTAAAAAAACACTCATTATCACACACGGCTGTTCGGCACGAAAATAACCGAGGAATCTCTCATCGATAGCAAAATACAATTAATGAAGGGTATTTTTTAAAGTAAAATAACTACAAAATTATATCAAATACATAAAAATTTTATTATGGCCATGGTATTAGCTTTATTGGAAAGATAATATTAAGCCATTAGTATTAAAATATGATTACAATACCACTTTTTTCGAAATAAAATTGTTAAAAATGTCCATAGATTTTCACGGTCGTTGAGAATCTTGTGTATAATTTTCTGGGATATTCTGCCGTGTATATGTGACCTCTCTAACCAACGTTTCGGATCCCATTACAGGGCCAGAGAGGTCACATATACAAGGCAGAGTATCCCAGAAAACTATACACAGAAGAAATAAATTTGCTCAATTTGCAAGCGTTGTTCTGGCGTTAGTCTATTCACGGTGAAATAATAAACCAAACTGATCACTTCAAACATCACTACAGCTTTAACAAGTATTGCCAATTCGAAAAAACAAACCTGAAAAAAAAAATGTTTAAAACAACTGGCATAACATTATCTTTCCAATCAATTCTGAGCATGGCTCCAGGCATCGTGGACACTTTAAGAGAGCTATTGATTTGATAGTTTAAAATATAAATAACAAAATTCCTCTAATACAGAAATCATTTAATACATTGCCGACAGTCAAGCAAATGAAAACGTTTATTCAAAAATCATTGCAGAGAAGACTGGCGCTTCAAGTTTAATACTTTGACAAGCATATTCAGCCACTGTGAAATACTTAGGAATTTCGCATATTGCCAAACTTCACTTAACTTTACCGGCAGCACACACATTGTGCACTAAATTTATTCTATATTGTTAGACGCAAGGAAACGTGGTTTTCCTCGCCGCGCTACCCTTCCCATCTTGGCCCTCCACCCTTTTTGGCTCTCCTCCCCCACGGCCTGCGCGACATGTTGACAATATTGCCGTGCATGACTTTAACTCCCGCCCCGATAGCTCTTGGAACTTACGACAATACTCTAAAGTGGTTTATTCTGTCACTTTTTTACCCTCCGCATTTATTTTTTTATTTTCAAACCGATATTGCTACAGCGTGGAAAATTCTTGCGCGCGGGACCCTTGCTAACTTGTATTTATTTATTTCATTATTGTGCTCCTATTTGTTTTTTGAAAAATATCAAAAATTATAAAACAATATAGTTTTATCGTTTTAAGATAGTTGATTTGATGTTTTTTGATACATTTTCATTATAAACGTTACAGAATATGTCCTTAATTTTTCGAATCCACGCTTTTTTTACATGTTTGGCCGCAAGTTCATAAATGTAATAAATGTACATAAAAAAAATAGAATATTATAATTAATTTATGATAAATTAATGCCTTCTTTGTGAAATTCCGTGATTTAAGCAACAATCTTTAAGAGAAAATTTTGTATTTTCTTTTATTTAGTGAGTTACATATTAACTATGACATAAACAATATTACGATTACTGTCTATTATTTATTTGTATTTCACACTTGAAAGTCGTTTATTTTGAGAATTACTCGTTCAAAAATTCCATTAAATATATTTCATAAAAAAATTATTGCGAGTGCATAAGAGCATTGATTAATAATCCATTGATTTATTTACAAATGGTGGAAAAGAGATATTTTATTAAGAATTAAGTAATTTTTGAGCAAAGTGGGTAATGCTGCGTTTTTTGCGTGTAACTCTGAAGACATTTTTTATTAATGTGATTTCTTTTTCATCGCTATTCAATTTATGATTTTACCGCAAAAATCAACATGTTTCAATCCTATAACGACGGATTACTTTGACATTGTAAATACGTTTCGTGAGTTTGTTTATCGTGAAACCCAACAGGAATCCCGAGAAAATTTGATTTCGGTTCATTTCCTTTGCAAAACCTTTTTTACGACTTAAATTGAATACGTTTATGTGTACAAACAAGCCCCAACATTGAGACCTCCTCCCCTCGGTGAGACCCATTAGGGGGGCTCGCAAATTTCAATCAAAATTCGACATATTTTTTCATTTTCGGTCCCAGCGAGGCGCGCGACATTGTCGTGGATTGTGGCCCACAGGAGAATTGGAGAAAATTGAAAATGAAATAAACGTTTTTTGCGGTTCACGAAGTAAATTGTGAATGAAATGAGACTTATTTTTATGTCTCTGGGGACAGTACAGTAAATTATTATTCGTCCTACATATTTTTGTGAAATACGGGTATTTCAATTCTTTCACTAAATGTTTATACCTACTTTTTTCATATTTGTTTCGACAACGGCAAACAAATTAGCCTGACGGACTTAATTATAGTGTTAATATATTTTTTCTTCTTCAATAATTGCAAAATGACTTTGTGGTAACATTATTTTTATTAATAAAAATAAATCGCTTTGTATTTAACAACTATTTATTGAGTTGTCATCATGTTTTGGGCCCAATGCCAATGGTCCCTTCATCAGGATACAATGTTTACTAAAAATTCAAATTCAAAATTCGGACATTAACATAAATTATAAATAAATATGTTTATGATGGTTGAAGAAATAATTAAGAACTAACGTGAAAACAAATTTGAATTTAAATTAATAAAGGATAAATTTAGTATAGAAGTCTCACAGAGATGAAGTTATGTATATATAAAAAAAATTAATGGAAGTCTCTTATACGATAGCTCAGGGCTAACAACATGTATAAGCTGGCTTAAGTGATCATTATTTTTTTAAATATTTATTTACGGTTCAACAGATCAAAGGGCCCAATTACAGAAGCGAAACATCACAAAACACTCAGGCTTGAGTAAATCACATAGATTGTGGCCTCACCGGGAATTGAACCCGAAACCCTCAGTGTAACAAGCCAGTGTCATATCCACTGGGCTACGAGGACCGCCAAAATTCTGCAAAATGCAGCCGTCACAAATTCCACCGTAAGACCATCCACACGTTATCAAATTTGTATTAAATATTGCTAAAAAAACTCCACTTTGAATAATAAAATATAGAATTAACATTACCAGTTGCTAAATCTATGTACACTAAGTTTTAATCAGAAAAAATAAGAACAGATGTCTCTAGCAGAGGCCAGTGCAATATATGAAATGTTCTTGATTCGAAACATATATTGAAATTCAATATTTCATTCAAAAATTTGGAAAATTGTTGTTAAGGACCCGGTGGATCACATAGATGACATTTCCTCCCTCCCTTTTTACCCTTTTCTCTCCCCCTGATATATATTCGATGCAAATCTGTACCGTTCGACCGATCGGACTCAAAATTTGGAAACGTACTTTTTAGGACCCGGCGGATAACATAGGCGACATTTCCCTTCTACCTTTTTACCCCCTCCTACTTTACCCGATGCCCTCCCCTTGATATATTTACAGTGCAAATTTGTACCGTTGGACCGATCAGATTTGCACATTTATTCATTAAGACGCCGCGGATAACATAGGTGACATTTCTCCTCTTCCTTTACTCCTTGTCCACCCCATCATATATTTTCAATACAAATCTGTACCGTTCGACCGATCGGACTCAAAATTTGCAAACTTATTCTTAAAAACCAGTCGGATGATATAGGCAAAATTTCCTCTTTCCCCTCTCACCCATCCCCTCTCCCGGATATATTTTCTGCACAAATCTATACTGCTTCATCGATTGGACCCAAATTTTGCATAGGTACATATTTCCGACGGAAAAAATAGGCCATATTTCTGCCCTGAACATTGTATCCATCCCAGCCTTAATGAAATGGAAACAATGTTTTATTAAGAGGCTTTGAAAAACAATGGAACCTTTGGTTTCCTCCACAAACTTATTTTTAACTTATCTAGTCCTTAACCCGTGCAACGCTGGGTGCGAAAGCAAGTATTTCTATATTTCTAAATACTGGTATTTTGTTAAATTAAAAAAAAATTCCTCTTAATGTACGTATATTTTTTAACGACACTATGTATTTAATGATTTTTAAAGGGAGTAGTATGGAAAGTGTGTATTTTGTGGTTTATTTACTTTAAAAATCTTAGAAATTCTTTCAAGTTACTAACAATATAACGCTTAATTTAGTAACGGCTGTAAGTAGATTCGTAGTATTGAGGTTAATATTTACAATTGGCACTTAATTATCTTTTGGACAACTAATTTATAATGAGCTTTCTTTTCAGCAGGAACCATCTACGTTTAAATTAGAACCAGCCCAAATGACGACAATTGAAACATGTTATATTTTAATAGATTAATTTGAAATCCTCATCAATGAGAATTATTTAAGCAACTGTTGTTCAACTAACTAATTAAAATTAATAATAATATTGTCCGCAATGAATGTAAAAAATGTTCATCACTTACGCTAGCAAGACGCTAGATGGCACTGTTTTCATAGCCTTCATTTGTGACCAACAACCCTAATGAAACACACACTACCAGATGGCACCGTTTACACACTGTCACAAACATACTACCATTTCAGGATAATTTTATTTATTGTGAAAGTAAATTTTTTATTGGCATTTTGCGAAAAACTGAAGCAAATTTAGTAGAATTCCAGCAATTAGAGATCATAGGTGATTAATATTTTAATAGGTAGCTATGTGTTAATATTTAGAAATAATTCGTTTTCTTGCGAAAGTATCATATAACTGATAATAAATTAATGAAACACTAAAATTCAAATACAAAACGTCCGCCATTTTTGACGGATTGCTAGTTTCATAGTAATTTTGCATGACCTAACCTATAAGTTTTATGTTTCTTACCCTCATCAAATATTGATGTATCCAATGATATTTTAATCCTGAATCGTATTGTGCTATTTTAACCTAATTACGACGAATAGTTGATGGAATTTTTTTTGAAATACGTGAGACTTTTCCGTCAAATGAATTCGAAATTAAGCTAAGACATGTTTACAATAGTTAAGCTACTGTGAGCACGTGCTAGACTGTGTTCTCCGAGCGCTTTTTTGCGTGCTCATTCCCATTTCATCAATTCATGTTTTCCTTTCCTTTCGTCTCAAGGCTGGACGGTTGATTCGATTAATGCTAGTAATGCTCAGCCCGAATTGAGCATTCTTTGATAATGTAAGCCTTAACAGGCTTTTGTTCATGCTAGCGCTTTTTACTGAACCGAGCGAGCCACTGCGGCGAAAATTCGTAATTGAAAAAAAGAGGTTAAAACACAGAGAGCCAAAATATGGTTCGCAATACGTTTTCACGTAATTTGATAACATCGAAATATTGAAATATTTATGTTTTTGTATTGTAGCGGATCTTGGCGGTGGAATATGATCCAAACATACAAATTATTAACACATCCACTGGACATGAATTCAATAGGAGCATTGTTTTTTAATTCACAATATATCGCATTCGCCTGTGGAACACTATACCGTTCCAGAATATTCGCACGTTTGTGGTCGCAATTTTTCACTGTCGTACCGTAGGTATTCTCTTAATTCATTGTCGCTGATCGCGCTGAATCGCCGCTTCGCTTTTTGTCCTGATTTCACTTTATCTGTGTAATCGCTGAAATGTCACTACAAGAAGCTCCGCCCGCGCTTTCCACGTAATTAATAACCGCTCTAGTTCCAGAAACTTCCGACGTATTTTGGTGCACATGGGTTCTTCCATAATATTCCAGTCCGCCCGGGAACCTTCGATCTGCCATTCTCTACGATTTTTATAATCTCGTGACTGTATTATGCTTCGATCTCACTTTTAACAACGTAAACCTCATGCACTCACACTTCGATAAAAAATAATTCCATAATAGTATGCCACTTGTCACTTGATTGGATTTGAAAAATGCTCTCTGAGCAAGTACATTTTTTCAAATGACTTTGAAAATGGATTTCAAAAATGCTCTCTGAGCATTACATTTTTTCAAGTGACTCAATTAAGTTAGCATACACTTGCTGGAGATGTTGCTGTACCCCAACCACATTCGCATTTGCTTCATCTGTGGCGTAGCGAAGAAACTGCTTATGCATCCACAATGGTATTAAAACAATGCCAATGAGTGATTGTGAAATATTTTGTGAAGAATATTCCATTGTCTTTGCTTGGAAGAATTAAAAACTCTATAACAAAAATACAAGTATGTTAAATATGACTTTCCCGTGTATATTAGTTATTATTCCAGCATATTTTTTATAAGAAACAAAGAAATGCTGAAAGAACTACAGATATCTTCTGGTTTGTGTGTTCTGGGGTATTATGCCGTTTTAACGACCTTTTTGGTCAACTTTTTGAATTCCATTGCAGGGTCGATCATCAGGGCCGATGTGTATATAAGCAATTCGTATAATATTGAAATGCAATAGAAGAACAAAAATTTTATGTAAACTAAAATTAAAATCATTGAATTACAGAATAAAATATAAGGGTTTGGTAGAAATATTTAATATTTATCGTGGATTATTGTCCAAATAATTTAATTACAGAAAGAAACAAAATGAGGATTTCATTCATACAAAACAAACACTAAAACAAACGCGAAAATATAAGAGTACAGAAAAAAAAAAAAAAGTATTTAAAAAAAGTGTTTAATGTACAAAGAACTCAAAATCACGACAACTCACTAAAGATAATACAAAATATAGTGAAAATAAAGGAATTCAAGTTAGAGTGCCAAAAAATTTTTTGATAGAACCTTAAGTGACTAATGTTTACTTACATTGTGTAAAATAATGTATTGAGTAATATAATATAATATTTCCTCATTAAATAAACAAGTAAATAATAAAATAAAAAATAATAAACCATGGGTTCATTTTTTGTAAAGCATTGAATGTTTAGTTACGCCTACATTAAATAACTCTTAAGATTATATTGCACTTATTAATCGAACCATCAAAAATGGGTCCAGACTATTGGAACGTGGAAGCTGAACGTGATTAATCCTAGACCAGTTGTATCAGCAACCTCGGATATTGGGATGTGCAGAAACATTTGTCAAAGATATTTAGTCAGATTTTGTGAAGAATTATTTCATACTTCCAAACATATCCGACTCATCTTAAAGTAAAATAACAGATTTTAATTCTCATGTTTTATTCCGTAATTTTCAAATATTCTTTGTCCTTGAGTATCTTTTGTATTATAAAAGCATATAGTTGTGATAGTGTATGTTATCTTTATTGTCAGTAGACTGATTTCGTCAGTATTGGCAGCTATGGAGGATGCAAATGCATGCAGAAAGAAAATTATATGCAGAAAGTAACCACTTAACTTGTCAGAATAAATTCAGTCAGAATATATAAGCAGGTGTTCTTTCTGCAGTATTTGTGCGCTTTACTGCTTGCTTGTGGAACAAATAACTCATATATTTATATTATCACGAGACGTGGCTGTATGAGATAAGTGAAATACTTAAAAAATCAATTAATATTTTATTTATTTCACAAAAAGTCATTGAACACGAACTTTATACGAACATTGGACACGAAGTCTTTAAATTCACAGTCACTAAATATTTCTGGAATAATTCACTCACTATCTAATTTTTATAATTCGTTCTAGAATCTTCGTTGCACTTTTATTACTTCTGAATAACTTGTCTCTCATTTACTGATGCGCGATATTTATATCGCTCAAGTCTGCACTAAAATACTTCTCGTTTGTCGATAGGTACTTGCACCGAATATGTCACTTGGTTAAACACGCGCTGGTCATTATTTTTCGCTGGTAACGTCGCACACGTCAAACTAAGAGTATTGCGCAGTAGTCGGCCGGTGCCCTTTTACAGATAAATATCGCTTCGCGATGGTTCCAGAATCTATGATAACAACCCAGTCGTTTCTAGATTAGTGTGGACCATACGAGATATTTCGATAGTACGTATTTTTTTCTGATTACACCATCTCATTGCAATATAAATCGCGATATCTACTTCTTACTACTAATCACATATCGAACTCCGAAAGGATGCCATATGTTGAAGGTGGGTCCCGTCGTTCATTTTCTATAAAATTATAATTTTCTTGTATTCCAAATTTTTTAACCAGTAAAAAATACTAAAAAAGCCCACAAAATTTAATGGAAATGTACTTATTTGTCTTGTGTGTGGCTTATTTTTCCTAATGGTAAGTATTACCTACTGAATACTTACAATAATACCACGGCATCAAGCAACACAAGGTCGGTCACCCATGACCGCAAACTCTCGAATATTATGGACACATCTTAGGGTCGGCTATCCAAGACCGCATTCTCTCGAAGTTTCCAATCTAGAACGCTCTAGAACAACTCTCTCTACGGAATTTATCTATAAAAAGGTTCACGCAACGCGGGGTGGGTGATATTACAACATGCTATACCATCAACAGAACGAGCACAATGCGAATACCAGTGATACCAGTGAAAGTGAATAAAGGGATACCGGGGCGAGAAGTTTCTACGTGCGAATATTGAACGGAGTTTCAGTGAAATATTCTGGAAATATTTAGCGACTATAAAATTAAGAACGGTTCTACAATTTTACTCGTGGCCAGTGGCTGTCTATGGTTATAAATTAAACTTAATTAATTTCCAGTGTTTTTGTGACTATATTATATATTCTTATTTACGGTATTTATATAGAAATAATTACGATAAAATCGTCAGAAATGACTTCTTTTGGTAAACGTATTCCGTGAAATGCTGTTTAATGCAAGAATCACTCAACTCACGCTGAGATTATGTTAAAGCTCTATTATGAAAAATATGAGTGCAAAAGTGATCTTAATTTGTGATAATACGTATTTTTAATTTAATTTCAAAAGCGTGCAAGTCAGCGATTTGGTCATGACCCAAGGCTCTAAAATAAATTGTATCGAGAACGTTACGTTGACAGTTTCGCCTAAAGCAGACGTAAGATTTTGGATTATGGGTATTATTCAGTCTAGAACATTAAATGTGACGGTTTCACTAAAATAACTTTTCACTAAAAGGTTTTTAAATATAACTTTATGTTCTTATTTTATTGGAGTTTTGATCTGTTTTATAAATCTTAAATTACCTATCATAAATATATATTAAATTTCGCTTTCGTAAATTCTTAAAAATTAATATCAATGAAAATAAATTATTTTCATGAAATTATTTTGTTTATTCGTACTTAAACCACAGGTCGATTTTCTTACTCATGGCACTACAATCGGTCTCTGATGAATATGTTGCTAGTAATTTTTTTATTGATTGCAATATGATAAGTACATAGATTTGTTAAATGTTTACTTATTATATAGATAGGGAATAAAAAAATATTAATCACATATTAATTAAAATAATGATTCTGCCGATGACCAAAATTTATTTACTTCACCTAGTAGGTGAAGTAAATAAATTTTGGTAAAAAGCAATAATTATATAATAAAAAAAATGAAATTTCAAAAATGGTTTTAACTAATTCTCATTACCAATGTGTTAAATTTATATTTATTTTAAGCAACAATACTCTGCACGGTATACAAAACCGATGTTATGCGTCACTGATGTCGGTGTGTTTGTTGTTGACTGTGTTAGTGACTCAAATAACTTTGTTTCTTTCTCGCATAGACATCGCTAATACACACCACTGTGTGAACACAATACATTATTGGAGTGCCATAACCAAAAAAATTGTGTAAAAAGTAAGAGACATCTTCACAGACAAGTCCCTTCAAAGACCAGTAATAAAAAAGTCCCTCATTGTGCATTAAAAAAGAATTTAAAAAATTAAAAAAAGAAAAGAGAATAATAAAAATAAAGAAAAAAAATTACAAAAGAAGTTACGGACGTTATAGGAAGTTACAGACTAATAGACGGACAGATAACGAAATTATTATTATTAAATGTTACGCAGCTCCTGCTAAGTAAACCGTAAAAAATATGTAAATAATTTAATTTATTTCCAATTAAATAATAAGTCAGACACAGTGTAATCTAACGTAATTATAATCATGTAAATACAATAATTCAGAGTTTCTGTTGTGACATTTATATTATATCATACAGAATAAAATATTGTTGAACAAGTTAAATGATTTTTCTGTGACAATTTTTCATTTCAACAATATCAATGTCAATTTAGTAATGAAATTCTTGAAATTGAGAGTATAAAATGTTTCAAAAATGAAAAGAATTTCAAATAATCTTTTATTTATTTTTACATACGAACAATAAATTCCTCTTACTGAGATTCTTGTTAAATCATTACATTGAAAGCATTTCTCGTAATGTGATTATTAAAATATGACATTTGATGTCACTTTCTTGACACAAATTCTTGAAATTATGACTATAAAATGTTTCAAAAATGAAAATAATTTCAAATAATCTTTTATTTATATTTATATACTAACAATAAAATTCATCTTACTGAGATTCTTATTAAATCATTACATTAAAAACATTTCTCGTAATGTGATTATCAAAATATGACATTTGATGTCACTTTTGACAGCTTAAACATTATTATTTTTTAACACGTGACAGAAAGACAATTAATACATCCGTAAGCCCTTTTTGAAATGGCTATAGCAATAATGAGTGATATTTTTTTTATAATCTACACAATCATTAATTAAATTGGGTGAAAATCTTTAATTCCATGTAACCTCTACGTGAACTTAATAATTTATTTATTTTTTTGACTACTTAAGTAACAGAATTTCTCTAACTGGTGAAGTATTAAACTGTTAATGAGAGATTCTATTACTCTCAAAACTTCAGTAATATTTTTTTTTAATAAAGAACAAAATGATCTAATGATGACATTATTAATATAATTAATAAAAATTTACTTTGTTTTCACCACTTATATATAGAAAATATTAACATGTTTTCGGAAATAAGATAAGTGTTAATGGTAAATTGAATATTACCTATAAATAACCAAGTCATTTTTAAAAATAATAATTAAGTTTTTTATTTGTTTTTCTTATTAGTAAGTACTTATTGTTATAATTCATTTCCCATATATTATTTTTTATTTTCATTATATATACTTCGATTTTTGATATTTAATTTGTTAGTACCTATACATTGTTTCCTGAAGGAGGGACCATTGACCCTGAAATATGTTGATATTTTCAATATATAAATGATGAAATCAAAGTACATTTTTCTTAATTATTTTTAATTAGTATTAGACTATTATTATTAAAAAGACGATCAAATAAGTATGTGTAAACCGTGCGTACGATGCACATTGATTGTTTACGTATTATATAATAATGGTATAAATACCAACACAGTGAAACAGTGTATTTCTTAAATGGAAAGAGGTCTTATATACTTTGTAATTATAATCCCCCAATTTAATTATATTCATGAATAATCTCTATATAATGTACACACAAAATGATAATTTCAAATATAGAATTCGATTAAATTTGATATAAAATTTACATTTGTATTTTTATTGTAGGCTGTAAAATATGGGATCCCTCATTCAAAAACAAAGATGATCCATCAGCCATCTTAAACCGTCTCAAATTTATTATCCTGGTAATATTTTCTGCTTATTCAGCTTACGCTTTTTCAATTTTCAAGAACCTCGAGTGTTCTCAAAATCTTATCTCGCCATGGTGGCAGATGATGTCCTGAATCTCTCAAAGGGAATCATCCCCTCATATTTTTAGCCTAATCAGGATGTTTTAAGTGTGGAGGGATGATTATCAACCATACCTAATCTAGTGCTCAGAGATCCCAAGGTATCGATCAAACTGTGTATTTATTTATTTATTAATAATACACACCCTGAATAGGGCTTTTATATAATATGAAATACAAAGTGTTCAAATAGCGTAGCTATCTAAGTAAATAAATTAAAAACTAAATTAAAAAGAATATCCACAAGATAAATCTGTACTAATATATAAAAAGGTAAAGTTTGTGAGTTTGGAAGTAGGAGGTAATCTCCGAAACAATTCATCCAATTTCAAAAATCCTTTCACCAATATTTAGAATGCATTTTCGGGGTAGAAATAAGCTATATATTATTCCGTTAAAATAAAAGTGCTTTTTGTAGTGACCTATTTTAAAACTAAAGTCGACGAAAAAATGGTCGATCGATGCGTTTTTTACGAACGCTGCCTTAATGGTTATAGACAATTAAACACTTTCTATAGAGAAATGGTAGAACTCAAAAAGTTCTTTAAAAAAATCTGTGATGATATATATGTTTATGTTAAGGTAATACACAAATTGATAAAATATGAGTAAGATCTATGCGTGCGAAGCCGCGCAGGTAAGCTAGTACAATATATAATTCCATCGATATATTTTTTACTTCACTTTTGAATTGTTTTAAATTGTTTTTTTTTTTTTAATTTTGCAAAATTTTAAACCTGCAGGTTTAAATATTTCATTTTTCTACAAAAGAAAAATAGTTTTTTGTTAGAATTTGAAAAAGATCTCGCATATCTAGAATTTGGAGTACCTACCTTATTTTTTGTATGTATTTGTAAATATTTGAAATAAAATTATCTATATTATAATTACCCTAAAAATATTACAAAAAATATAAGAAATATTATATGTGTTATTTAATATGAAGATGACATGTATTGATTAGATTTTTTTTATGTTTATAGCGTTACCTTTGTTGTTGGACATAATTATAAATTTTAATTAAATAACTTTGTATCAACCACTTCAATATTTAAAATATTTAAATTTAAGTGGTTTATACAAAATAATTGAATTAAAATTTATATTTTAGAAATATTTTCTTCAATCAATTCTATTTTTACTCCTGGCAAGTCATATCGACATTGAATTTTGAGATATCGATCGAATGATTTGACGTAAGCGAGACGTTTAAATATATCTTTATATTATGCACCCACACTACATGGAAATGAACTACATAACATGAAAATGAACGCAAAATCATTGCATCTTAATATCAGTTTTGGGGTTAAAACACACGCTACTTTAAGTGTCATTTTTTTTTTCTTCCACGTGTTTCTGGTTTAGCTTACTAATGAGGTAATTAAAGACCAATATATTGTAGGAATAATATAGCTTTTGCATCTTTTGAAGTCCAAAATGTCTATATACTTCCGTACGTATAAAGCCACGTAGATGTATTAGGCCGCAAAAAGCCGCCAGAACTGCCCGCAGGGCCTAGCAATGGACAAGAGACAATTGTAAATACCAATGGCCGCATAGCGGCCACTATGGGCCACGTAGCGGACCATACAACCGCCCGCAGGGCCCAGCAGCAAGCAATCGGCTGTCGCCTATTGCTAAACTGCTATTATTTTTTTAATTTGATTAATTATGGGTACCTACACAAAATTCCAAATATTTTTCCACAATATGCAAAAAAAATCATATTTTTAACATGTGACTAGAAGAGAGAAAGACATCCTGGAGAAGGAATGATAAGGATAAGAAAGATAAGGACACTAAAAAACGGCCGGAGCCTCGATACTCGTCGCTCTAAAGGTCCAGGATCGCGAAGAGTGGAAGGAAGCAGTTTGCGCCGTAGAAAAAGAGAAAAGGACATCGAGTAGTCATGAGCTCATCGACTAACACCAACGACACCGAAGAAGAATGATATAACTTTCTCCAAAATAAAATTGTTAGTCTCTTTTTCGTTTCCAGTCATTAATTTATTTATGATTGTAAGTATTGTACGTATCAAATTATTGAATATATACATTACTTCCGCAAAATACCTTTTTATTTATTTTAAGATTTAACAAAACACCGTTGTGACTTTTTAATTATTCTTTGAGATTTTAGCATATTTATTTTGCTTGCGTCGCAAGCGTTTCGCAAGCAAGTCGAAACTGACTTATTTATAGAAAATAATATTTACGCCACCAGCGTAACGAACAAGAGTAGTTTTTTTTTCCATTCAGTGGGATGCTTTTAACGATATCAAATCTGATTTCATTTTGTCAGCGCTCGGCCGCTGGGGATATTAAATTTCCCCCTAGTGCATTTTACGCCATTGATTTCCGATATGACGATATTTAGTTCATAACGAGAAGTATACCAAAGCAGGGTTGGTAGTCAAAATGAAATTTAAATAAGTCGCATGACGGTTAGATGTTACATTTGAATCATCTTAGGATTAATCTGTGTTTTCATTAGATTACCGTAATATTTTTTTTTTATTAATATTGTCAGTTTCTTCAAAATCAACGCCTGCGTCAAAATCTTGAAATATTGACGCCATCTGTTGTTGATATTATAAACTTTTGTGTATTTAAATTCCAGATTCGAACCATAGTCAATTTTTTTTCTTCTTTTGGTAAAACAGGGAACTATAGCGTTTGATGTCGTTCGCCGTATGATCTGTAGATACTTTGTTGTTTTTTGTTCTCATATTGTATTTTTGACAGTTAGTGTAATTTCCGATGTTTTTATTAGGACAGTCTTTTTTATTATGTTGTCCACTACAATACTCGCAATACCGTTTTTACAATTTTTGGCCAAGTGATGAATTTCACAACATTTAAAATATTTTAGGATATTAATATAATCCGTGGATATTAATTTTTCTCTTTTCTACTCTTTTATTTTTCATTACGTACTTTATGGATCCTTTTAGTACTTATTTATATTCTCTTATGTAGATATACATTTTTTTTTTTGAATTCTAATAATAAGTTTAAATAAGTTGATGAGCACTGTGGGCGGACTGTGAATGGATTTGCAGTATTAAAAAAGTATAAAAAAATTTCAATCTGGAGAAGAATGAGCAGGACCGATACGGGACATTTTGCTCGTAGAACAGTTCTGGGTAAGAGGTGGGTACCATTCACAGATTATCCGTAATAATACATAAGGAATATCATGGACCGGAATGTCGTCGGCAATTATATTATTGATGGATGAGGCGTTAGCAGTGTGGAAATTATTCGTAATGATTATTTAATTTGGTGAAAACATTAACTATATTACCTCTATGAGAGCTTAATAGTAATGTTATATTTTCCTACTTAAGTTTCAATTGTAATAGAATCTCTTATCGACTTATCATTAAGTAGTTAAATACTTCACTTGTCAAAGTTCCCTCGAAACTTAACGGTAAAATTTTTGTTTACATTTTTCACCCAATTTAATTATCATCTCCCACAGCAGCAGCAGTTTTGTCACAGTTTCTCTCAATGAGTATTAAATGATGAAGCAGAAGAACAACAGTGCAATTTTTCTATGTACCTACACCACCTTTTTCACCTAAATAGCATTGGACCACCAGAAAAGAAGCTGAATCAAATTGGCAATTTATTTCTAAAACATACTGTTAACTGTAGAAACAGAAGGAATTTTACATAATCGAGTTATTTTGAAATTAGGAATAATCCAAGAATATGGTCCCGTTGTTCATACAATGAAAATAAGTATTTCACTATATAATTTAATGTCCTGTTAATTTAATCTAACTAAAATAATCGTAATCTAAATTAAACAAACCAAACCTAATAACCTAACCTAGCCAAACCTAATAACCTAACCAAACCTGACCTAATAACCTAACCTAACCTAACCTAACATAAACCTAATAACATAACTCAAAACAAAACTCCTTCATGTACAGATCCACAAATTCATTTAACACAAACTATCACCACGTTGACATTTTCAACACAACAATAAGAAACATAAAACAAACAATATCTACACTACCGCACCCAAACTAATTTGTACATTATATCTTCCCTTCTACTCCCGTCCCACATTCCCTTCCACCCTCTCCATTCGCTATTAATGTATGTTAAAGTAAATTTTTAAATTCAGTGGAAAATTTTTAAGATTGTTTTGCTGTTAACTTTTCCCAGAACAAAATAAATAAATAAATAAACACACAAATACACACACTCAAACAAACTCACTATTGGACATGTTTTTTCTTATTTTTTATCGATTGTATATATGTGTTTTCTTGTAATTGGCCCAAAACTCTGTACATCAATTATTGTTTTTTTTCAAGATTGATTAATTATATGGCTGTAAGAAAACCAATAAATGAAAATAAATAAAAATATATATATTAGGTCCTTACATATAAATTGATGTTTTGCCGTACTGGCAAATTTGATCTCAAATATCTTCTCTTTGGTTAGGAATTCCAAATCCAAATTTATACAGCTATTTACTCATGTATTTGTGTTTTGAAAATTATAATTCATTTGTTTTTTCCTCAATTGTTTTTTTCTTTGCGTCACTCAGTTTACAAAATGAAAAACTTGAAATATCGCGTTATTTATGAGTACGAGTTCCACCGTGGCACCAGTGCTGCAGAAACGGCTCGAAGGATTAATGATGTGTATGGCGACGGTGCCGCTAAAGAAAACACAGTGCGTTTTTGGTTCCAACGTTTTCGTTCTGGAAATTTCGACCTGCAGAACAAGCCCCGTGGACGGCCGGAGACCAAAGTTGATAATGAAGAATTGAAGGCTATTGTGGATGCGGATCCATCGCAAACCACATCCGAGTTAGCTGCAGGCTGCGGTGTTAGTGATAAAACTGTTTTAATCCACTTGAAGCAAATTGGTAAGGTGACAAAGCTTGAAAGGTGGGTCCCTCACGAATTGAGTGAAGCAAATCAACAAACGCGCGTTGACTGCTGCGTTGCATTACTCAACCAGCACAATAATGAAGGGATTTTAAATCTTAAATCTGGCCATATGATGACGGCAGATGTCTATTGTCAGCAACTGCAAACCATGATGGAAAAGATAGCTGCTAAACAACCGAGGCTGGTTAATCGCTCTAGGCCACTGCTGCTTCATGATAACGCTAGACCACACACTGCACAACAGACGGCTACCAAATTAGAGGAGCTTCAATTGGAATGTCTAAGACATCCACCGTACTCTCCGGACCTTGCCCCAACAGATTACCATTTTTTTCGAATTTTGGATAACTTCTTGTAAAGGAAAAAATTCAACTCCGATGGGGCAGTCCAAACCGACTTCAAAGATTTTATTGATTCCCGTCCGAATGGTTTTTTTAGTAAAGGGATCGATGAACTACCTATGAGATGGCAAAAGTGCATAGATAGCAATGGTACATACTTTGATTAAATAAAAATATTATAATAAAAAAATATCGGCTTTATGTTCCTCCCATACTAAACGCCAATTTCATATGTAAGGACCTAATATATATATATTGCCTATGAAACGTCAAAATATGCAGTGCATTTTTCGAAACTTTAAAGTGTAATATCTTATTTAATACTTAATTTTTAAACGTAAATTATCTTTCGTTTTGTTACTAGCACATTCAATAATATAGTGAAATAATCATTTTCGTTGTATATGCAATGGGACCATTATCTTAGATTTAGCCGAAAACTGCATTATGGTACGATTTATAAGGCGATCAGCGAAAAAGGTTGCGAGAGTGCCTACCGGGTGAATAAGTGTGTAAACACAAAAATGCGAATAGGCATTCAAAGACGACTACAATGTATTTTTAGCGAAATTTATAATAAATTAAATTTTAATAATTATTATTAATTAGATTTAAAATGAATTAAATTTAAAAAATATTATTATTACTGAAATTTATAATGAATTAATTTTTAAGAATTATTATAATTAAGTTCTGCGGGTTAACTATTTTAAGTGTTACAGCTGTTTCGGCTTGCGAAGCCATTATATATATCCACTGTTTAATAATGGCCTTGCAAGCCGAAACAGCTGTAATACTTAAAATAGTTAACCCGCAGAACTTAATAATAATATTTATTAAAATTTAATTTATTTTAAATTTCAGTAATAATAATATTTATTAAATTTAATACATTTTAAATTTCATTAATAATATTTATTAAAATTTAATTTATTTTAAATTTCGCTAAAAATAAATATGGAGTTCTACAAACTAAACACAAAAACTATAAATAAATAAAAATAAAAAACGACTACAATGTGTTCCACATACTAGAAATTAATGCGAAACTAGTCAGAATTACATTATACCGCTCTACTTAACTTCTTTTTAAGGTGTTAAATAAAACTTTACCTAATCACCCACCGCCGGGAACCCGTGACATTACTTTTTTTGATTATATATTTTTATTGTAGTTCAATTATCTTGTAAAACACTTCTATAATATACTTTTATCTTACTTTGTCTTATTATTTACCTTTATATTCTGAAACATTTTTCATTTTCTTCGGCAGTCCCTCATTGCAGGACGGCATTTGCCGTGGTTTAAACTTTCCCATACGATTTTTAAATTGAAACACGCGTTCCGGTATTTTGGATTTTTAAGTCTTAATTTTTTTAGTGATAACTATAATATTTTACATTTTTTACTTATATTGATCATTAAAATAATGGTTGATATATAAGTGAATATATTTAGGTATTATACTATTATACTACTCCTCCTACATTACATACAAGTATTGCATCTACAAATGAACGTCTGTTTCTTTGAGAAAACTTTTGTTTTGTTATTTCCGGCAAATACCTAATATTTTGTTGAATACATAAATATATTACGGAGGAGTACCTAAAATATGAACTCTGTATTTATGTTTATTATGTATATGTGTATGATTATAGAGATATAAACACAATAAGAGACAATATCGACTCAGTTTCCAGATAGGCAGCACCGGATAGGGAAGGTAAAGTATTTTGAATCTTCGTATGGCTGAGAAGCCGTATTCCTGAACTGCATCCTCTTCCATATATTATGCAGGTTCATTCGAGCTCTAACTGATGAATCTTTGTGCTTCGGTATAGCGACAACCCTCTTCCATTCCATTCTCAAATTTTCCCAGCGCAATGCTAACACGCCAAAATACTCGGTAATTTTTTTCCAAAGTTTTCCAGATATCAGCGTCTGTGACACTTTCCCTTAGATTTTCCCTAAGGGTGTCTTTGAATCATTTCACTGGACTACCCTGTAATCTGTTGCTACAAGATTATACCAGCTATAAGTACATTGTAATTTGTGAAAGAAGTAATGTAAAATCATACCCATGTACAAGTGCAGTGCACATATCCCTTACTACAGGTAACGCAAGCTGCCCGATCCTCACTCTTAATTATTACTCTGCATAAATTATCTGATATTATTCAAACAGAAATTTTTAAATAAAATATTGAAAAAAATGCAAACTTTTAGGTCGCTTATCCTCTGTCACTGTCGACATTTCATCTTTAGTGTAGAGAATATTTTATTTTCACGAATGAAAGAAGAAGACTCTTCGAGGTTTTTGTTACTATATACGAGATGTATACTGTTTATAACAATATCATAACGTCAACCATTAAACAAAAATGTTTAAGAAATTATTTATATATATACGAATTTCCTGAAACATGGGTAAAATATTTTTAATCAACTAAAAATCGTAAAGAAGACACGAAAAAATAAATAACAATATACGGATTATTGCACGACAGATTATTGAAATCGTCGTTCAATAATGAGTTACTTGCAGTCGTTCAAAGGTAAATAACCGCTCCAGTAACTTCAAAATAGTTCACCCCTGGCGCGATTGTATTTTTAGATGGCTACGACCGACTGTTGAATATTAAATTATGTAAAATGCGAATCAATAAGGCACTTCAAATATAAAATATCGCGTAGTAAAACAACAGGATATTTAGCATTTATACAGACATATCCATTGCGAAAATCCTGAAAGTAATTTCACGAAGTTTTTAAATTGAAGCGACCCAATTTATTTATTTTACTAACGTGCGCGATAAATTAGATACTTTTGAAAAACATTCTGACTTTTTTCCAATTTAACGAAGGGATTATCTATGAGTTTTCGTAATCTGCCCAGCCAAAAAATGTTATAAACTTTGTGTGTAAAACAAGCTAATAACAAGCATACCATTAAGATTTCAAAATAATTTTAAAATACCTAAATGTAACACCAAACAGTATCAACAAAATTATATATATTTATTTATAAGAATTTTCAATAGCCTCCCTACAGAAATTAAGAAGATAACTAAAATTAAACAATTATAAAAGAAATGAAAATAACACTACTAAAAACACAATTAAACAATAAATACTTTTTAAATATTTTTTTTATTTTATTTATTACACAATTGTGTTATAGTACCTGTCCATTTAAGAGCATTGCTCTTGTGCTCGGACGAGGTACTTTGAAATTCTATATATAATTATTTACATTACATTATATTATATATCGAGGATGAAATAGTGGAGTGAAACGTCTTTTAATTTGAAGGTAATGGTGTCTAGTTCAGTTCATTGAGATGTTCTCTCAATTTGTTCTTAAATATTTCTGTATCCTATATATTTCTCATTTCGATTGGAAGATTATTAAAGAATTTCATGCCTGAGTATATGAAACCTTGTTGACATTTTTTTGTATTGCATTTTGGGATTTTAAAATTGTCTCGTAATCTTGTAACTTCGCCTGTTCGTTTTCTTTGATAAGTTACATAAGATACTCTTTTGTATATAGATTCCACCTTTGGGACTGGAAACATTTTGAATAGTGTTTTTGTGGGGAATGGTGATTTTTTTATATATGACTTTAATAATTGGTCTCTGAATTACACTAATTCAATCTTTACATTATTATAAGTTCCACCCCACCCTATTATTCCATATTGGAGTAGTGAATGGACAGTTGCATAGTATATCTTTTTTAAATGGTCTATGCTTAAAATGTTTCGTAGTCTTATGAAAATATATATACGTCTTCTAATTCTTTTCGTCACCTCGTAGATATGGCTATGCCATCTAAGATGTTGGTCTATAATTTACTACAAGGTATTTGATTTCCTTTTTTGGATTTATATAAACATACTATACAAAAAAATTCCAAATTTTCTTGAATTTTTCTTAATTTTATCGATAATGATATGAGCATACCTAGATTTGATCCTAATTAAATAATTCTTCACGAACGCTTACGTTGAAAATTATAAAGTAGCTAAGTATATGAAAATATATTTGTAGACGCTTGACATGAGTTATATCACTCTCTGGAAATTTAATATTTCGTTGAGTACTCTCTATACCCCAGTGGAACATAACTTTTTGAGGTCACGATATTGAAGAAATTTATCCAATTATCGTATATTGTAGCTTGATATATAAAAATTAAATTGCTTCGGATGCGTTTTGAAATCCGAATTTCGTATGAATCACTTTAGATTCGTCAAACATTTTTTTTTAAATTACATATTAAAAATATTAACTATACAAATGTTTTATCAGGAGGAAGACAGTTGTGAATGCTAAATAAATCATAAGATTGATTGACATTATTGGTAAATAATGAATATTTTATGAAATTGAACGTTTAATTTAGAAATGTCCATCAAGTAGTATAAATCATATTTCATAATTAGATTGTCCTGTTTATCTTCCATCCAGTGTAATTTATTAATATTATATATTATAGTGTCATTTCTGAGATGGGTTTTTATTTTGATAAGTAAGTATATTTACTTTCTTTAAATTTTAAGGAATAAAAAATTATGATGGTCTTTACTACTGCAGAAAAACACACCACAAAAACTCACAGGCTTGAAAAATTACCTAGTATAATATTCTGATCTCATCCGGAATCTAATCCAAGCGAAGCTAGTATCATGCCCACTAGAAAATAAATAATAAGAAAAAGAGTATAATTATTTGCACGAAAAACTAAACACAACTAATGGTTTAAATTATTTTATATAAATATGTAATATACATATATAATTCCAGTTTTTTTTTTACACTTCAGGTCAGGGGGCCTAATTACAGAAGCGAAATACATCACAAGACGCCCAGGCTTAATTAAATCACATAGATTAAATTGTGACCTCACCGGGAATCGAACCCGGAACCCTCGGTATGGAAAGCCAGTCTCATACCGCCTAATATAGACGATTATTATATATAAAAAATCAAATGTAATAATTTCGTTGTCTATCCGTCCGTCCGTTCGTCCATCTGTAATTTCGTGTAACGTCCGTAATTTTGTTCGAATTCAAGGCTAAAAAAAACAAGTCGCAGTAAAATCCGCCGACGTAACTAGTACATATTGCACACTGGCGACCTCTATCGTAGAAGAAGAGAACACTCTACAAACGTGACAAACACGAACAAAGTGCATACAATTTACGCCCTAGAAAGCAGCACCTTTAATCGGTCCGACCTCCACCCCCGCGGGTAAAGGTCGTCCTCCTGATGACGTTGGATAAGTATCCAACAAAACGTCGAGATTCGCTTCTTGGTAATACATGCGGTGCGTATAAAATATCGGAAATTACAGTTAAATATGTCTAACGACCGTAATAACAACCTTAACTCTTTAAAAAAAAAAAATTAAACGACCGGAGATGGGGCTTGAACTCCGGGCCACCAAACCCGAACCGGCCGCTTCACGCACGTTGTTACAGCCGCCTCTCCGTGGACTGCCAAAAAGATATTATAAATGTATACTAGGGTTTAGCAAGGACGCGAAACAATGTTCCGTCATATTTGACGGGGTTACAGCTAGTACAAGTATTACAAGTATTACTCGTATATATATTACACGTATACGTATACAAGTATACTCGTATATATATACGTCTCAGATATTACGAGTGGAAAATGAGTCAGACCAAAAGTATATTCTCTTCAAATTATTTTCAGATTTATTGGTAAGACTCGAGATGTCTCGACTGAGAGACGCCAACTGAAGCCTACATAAAATGAAAAGCACCCAAAGTCCTCGATAACTTTATCAATAAAATTTTCTGTCACCGGTATATTCACATTTCTCAAGAAACCTAAATATTTCAGTTTACATCTAGAAGAAAAAAATCCATTGCGCTTAAGGTCTGTCTGAAAAGATTTATTTACACACAAATATAAATCCACGAATTTAGCTCATTTTTATTATAGCTCTTATAACCTTACGCTAACCCAAGCCAACAGAAAAAATAAATACTGAAATACGCTTTTTGGACAAAATACGAAATGATTTTTTTTAAGTGTATTAATATTTTTTTATTTTTTTATTTAATATTAAAACTACATTTAAATCATAATACATTTATCTATTACAATCTACTTAGATACATTTTATTTTATTGCTTTGCCTCTCCAAAAATGAGACTTGCTAATGTGCTTGGTGAGGGGCTTACACTTTATTAGTTTATTTTGGATTTGGCTTATTTGTTCCTTAGCTATATGTCTTGTTATGCATTGTCAAATTGTATCGATCTAAAGTGTTGGTTTATTTTTTTCTTTAATTGTTGTAAGTCATCGATTTTCTTAATATCTGTAGGTAGGTTATTGAAGTTTTTTATGCCCAAGTATATGTAGTTTTGTTGACACAGTTTGGTATTATATTTTGGGATTTTAAAATTATTTTTGAATCTTAATGATGTGTTTTTTTTCAAATTTAGCAAATTAATTATTATACATTATACATCTATATATATCTTATATAATATACTATATATATATAAATATCTCTACTATATATATATAGTATATACTAATTATATATATATATATATATATATAATATGACTAATTATATAATTCAATAATAAGCATAAATAAAGAAAAAATTAAATATTTAAAAGTCATTACATAAAGAACATTTAAGTAATAATAGAGTGACAAACGTATCTTACCTTTACGTGAGATTAATTACTATTTTATATTTTACTACTCAATTTTCGAGAGTGTCAGAATATCAGAGAGGTGAAACTTTATACTTGTCCTTAAACCTGTCGATGAGAAATTTTGGTGTTCTCGTTGTTGGTCTTGTGGTTAGAACTCTCGCCTAGTGATTCAAAGGTTGCGGATTCAAACCTCACTCCAGACCAGCAAGTTAGTCCAATTTTCATAGCATAAGCGTTTAGCTTAGTTTGAAAATAGTAAGAATACTCATGTGACACGTATTCCGTGTTCGAATCTCTATTTAAAAAAAAATAATAATGATAATGATAATAATCTATTAAACTTACGTAGAGGTTTTATCTTATTGCTTAATCTCTACAACGTTAACGCAAAATCCATCAATAATATAACATTTAAGAATAAATTAAATACTATGTTTTAAACCACTTTATTGCTATACATTTGTCAACTAGTTTCAGTTGGACTCAACCTTCTTCAGAACAATTATAATATAAACAATCTATATTATATTTGTCCTGAAGATGGTTGAGTCCAACCGAAACTAGTTGACAAATATACAGGGTTATTTGTAAAACATTAATAACCTCGCAGGACTATATTCCTGCCTTGATTGTGAGTCGAAAATGTCCAAGCTATTATGACCTAATATCAATAGTTTAGGAGGTATGCGACATCAAAGTTTGCATTTTTTTTTCAATATTTCTGACTTATTTTTCGTAAAACGTTGGACTATCATTACAGTAACCTATATCGAATACGAAAAATTCATTCCCTTTAATACAAGTCAAATAAAAAAATAAAAATCTTCGAATTCGAATTGGAAAACATTCCAACTGGAATTTTTTCAGGGTTTTTATCATTTTATTTAACTTGTATTGAAATGAATGAATTTTTCGTAATCGATATGAGTTACTGTATTGATAGTCCAAAGTTTTACAAAAAATAAGTCAGAAATATTGAAAAAAAATGCAAACTTTGATGTCGCGTATCTCCATAGCTATCGATATTAGGTCATAATAGCTTGAACATTTTCGACTCACAATCAAGGCAGGAATATAGTCCTGCGAGGTTATTAATGTTTTACAAATAACCCTGTATAGCAATAAAGTGGTTTAAAACATATTATTTAATTTATTCATAAATTATTCTTATAATGTCAACCCACAAAGTGTTTTCTTGCTTTGAAAAGTTAATAATATAACACTTAGGTACTTTGAGCACTGGTTGGGTAGGTACATGTAAGATGAAAGATGAAGTGTCATTAAATTTTTCTTCTTCCAATAATTCAAAACTTTTAGGACCAATTGTATCAGCTTGGCGACGACAGTTTAAGCCGGTGCGATTTTTGACATCAAAATATTTTTTATTCATTCACATCCCGCGTAATGTCATGTCGAAATATACGACATTATGTAGGATGCCACAGATTTTTTTGACTATCAACTGATTCTACAGTATATTCTCAATAGTATAAGTAATTTACTCAAAATCTTTCATGTCGAAAAAATGGATTTTGCCTTAACTCTTAATGAATTTTGCCGCTAGGCATTGTTGACAACAAATTTGTTTCTACATCTTATATACACATCAGGATTTGATATCTTTACATTTATTTGCTACAAAATAAATGAAAAAGTGGATAACGAATGTATCTTAAGTACTTCTTCCTTGTTTATTTATGGTTTTTGTGTTTAATTTGTAGAACTCCATATTTATTTTTAGCGAAATTTAAAATAAATTAAATTTTAATAAATATTATTATTCAGTTCTACGGGTTACGTATTTTTATGTGTTACAGCTGTTTCGGCTTGTAAGGCCATTATCAAACAGTGGATATACCACGCACAAACGACTTATTTATAAAATTTTAAGTTACCCCTTCCCCTTTAGAGTAATTAGATATTTGTGGTGAAGCCCTGTAGTAATGTATGTTTTTTCCCGGGGACTTATCATTAAAGGTGCCTCGGTTGACGTTATGCTTAATTATCAAATTTCCCCGTTTTCTGCAAGTGTTATTTAGCGGAAATATTTCTACACTTCTAGCGGAAATATTTATGGACCACATAGAAAACATAATCCTCGAATCTCCATCAGCTAAACATATAATATATTATGTCAGATATGTAGATGATATCCTTTTATGTTGGAAGGGCACCAACAGACAACTAGACATATTTACTAAATGGATAAATACTATTAACAAAAAGATTAGCTTCATGGTAGAACATGAAATTGAACCTAAAATAAATTTTCTGGATCTAACAATCGGTAAATACAATAATAAACATACTTTCGAAATATTTAGGAAACCAACGTTCACTGATACAACTGCACACTCTTATTTTATTTATTTATTTATTTGAGGGAAAAAAGGACGGGAAGGGAAGGGAAGATAAATTGTATGAATTAGTCCATTTCGTTGAGTTAAAAATGTCAATGTGGTGTTAAATGAATTAGTATATTTTTCGGGATGTTTCTATATATTTAAGTGTATATTTAGTAATGCAAAAAAATAGTAGTAAGAGTGTGTGTGTGCGTTTACTAAAAGTAAAAAGAATGCATTTGCGTCGCAATACATTTGACATTTCAGCAACAGAGTTGAAGCCTGAAGGTATACCTTTACTTTTATTAACACTAAACTGAGCAACAGAGTTGATGCATGAAGATAAACTTTTACATTTATTAAACATAATCTTTGACGCCTCAATATGTTTTATTTCTATGGACATAATCCGAAGCGCTGTGTGAAAACAAAATTCTACTTAATCTACATTAAGTTGAAAAGATTTCAGCAAAGAAGATAATATTTTTGTTTTGAAGTGAGTAAATGATCCTTGCGTACATTGTGCGTGTCTTGAGGAAATAGTTTATATGGACAACAAACATTACAATTGTTAAAATCTAGTATAAACGTGACATTCATTTCTCCAAATAAGAGACAGTAAATCTAAGTGATACATCCAGCTCATACTTCACCTAGTTCATTTAGATATTATTTTCTTTGCCGAAGATAAAGATATTAATATTTTACAAAGCAATGCTACGACTCTGGTTAACTATCTAAAGTCTCTCAGAACTTGATATAGTAATTACATTTTTATAAAGCTTTTAAAAAAATACGAGTAACTTTCATCAATTATAATGAAAATCAAAACACTACTACATAGACTAAATGCAGAAAAATCTTCAGCAAATAAATTTTCGTTCAAGAATAATTTATGTTTCCCTTTAAAATGTCAATTGTGATCACAAAAGCTTTCTGATGCAAAGTGCTGGAAGAATAATGATGTAGCGGAGGCTATCTTAAGAGAATATGATGCAGGCTGAAGCAACCCCTAATAGATTGAATTTAGTTAAAGGGAAAAGATTTTATTGATTCAGGGTGACATCATTCAAACTTCCCGGCTTAGCGTAGCAGCCTGTATAGATTTTTAGACCTTTTACTTTACGGACAATATTTAAGTACCGTTTTACTGACGCACAAAAAGAATATCAACACGAAGAACAAATACGTAAAAAAATTATAGTATATTAATAAAATATTGAACATAAGATTAATGAAAATATTTTTGAGATTTTGCCAATAAATTTAATTATTTTGATAAATTGGATATTTTATGTAATTTATACAATATATTTCAGTACATGTTATACTATATTTTATACTATATGTTGACTGTCCCTATGTGTACTGTCAAATCTGCAAAAAATCAATTTTCGTTTTACTATCTTAAACCATCCAATTTACTCAATATTTTCGGATAATGTTAAATAGAAATTAAATATTCCTTTAATATATGCATTTCTTGAAACCAAAATTATTTATTTTAATATTATCCGAAAATATATAGTTAATTGGATGGTTTGAGAAAGTAAAACGAAAAAAATATTTTTGCAGATTCGACAGTATACGTGGGGACCATCGATATACATAATTATTTACCACCTCACATTTTCTGTATCAAATTTTGTATCAAAGTAGATTGAAATGGATAGTCTAATAAATATATATAGGGTTATTTGGAAAACATTAATAACCTCGTAGGACTTTATTCCTGCTTTGATTGATGAAAATGTTTAAGCAGCCATGACCTAATAGCAATAGTTATGAAGTTAGGCAACATCTAAGTTTGCATTTTTTTCAATATTTCTGACTTTTTTTTTAAAAAACGTTAAACTATCATTACAGTAACTTATATCGGTTACAAAAACTTCATTTGTTTCAACATAAGCTAAATAAAATTATAAAAAACCTGCGGAAATTCCAATTGGAAATATGGAAAGTTTTTATTATTTTATTTGACTTGTACTAAAGGGAATTAATTTTTCATTTACTGTAAAGATAGTCCAAATTTTTATAAAAAATAAGTCGGATTTTTTTTTAAAAAATCTTCACAACTATTGATATTTAGATATTGGTTGCTTGAACATTTTCGACTCATAATGGAAGCAGGAATAACCCTGTATATAACCAAATAACCCTTATTATCAAATCCATCATACGTTTTTGCCTCTCTTTTAAATTATTATTTTTTTAATTTACCCTTGTATATTTCAAATTATAAACTTACTTTTCTACTAATAAAGTAATACGTTAATATATATTTGCCTAAATAAATCACCGAAAGATAAATGATATTAAAACAAACATCAAAAATAATACTTCACCATGCGATACCCTCAACCAACACTAAAAACAACTGTTTTTGTTAAACTTTTTGCGTTGAACAAACTACATAACATAACATCGCAAATTAAATTTTGCAGCACGTTTCCGTTGTAATATGGTAGCAGCTCGCCTGCATAATACAATTATACACTTATGTTGACCCGATTCTGGGAGCTTTTTACTTTAAGCTCGGCTCGAGTAAAGTCGTTTCTCATAATGTATTTTTGATCTCCCTGTGGCTCGTAGACCTGGAACGAGATCTCAGGGGTGTTGAATTTATATCATTTACGAATTATTAAATGACCAAAACTCTTTTGAAAAGTCGCTTGCTTTCAAAATGACATTATTTCGTATAATTAACCTACTGGTTGAATATAAGTATTAACTGTTCGAAAAAATGTTTTCTTCTGTATGAAGGCTTGAATTTTGTGGTGACATTATTATTAAAATAAAACACGAATCACTTTTTTTTCACCACTTTATTAAGATTAAACAATCTATATGTTTCGAGAACAATGTTCTTGTATTCAATACTTGAAATTAGGAAAAATGTTAATATTAATTCAAATTTAATAAATACACAAACAAAATTTTTGCATAACCCAATATTGAATATTTTTCCACTTAACATTCCATCCTCTCCAGATGACCCATAATAATTAACCTCTGACCCCCCCCTTCCCCTCATCCATCCCTTCACCACAACACATTTGCATGGTTTACTTTTTCAATTTTAGTACATCAATAATCCTGAAGAAGAGAACATTGTTCTCGAAACACGTAGATTGTTTAATCTAATAAAGTGGTGAACACAAAGTGATTTGTGTTTTATTTTAATTATAAGTATTAATTTCAATAAATAACCTTGTATTAACCAACGCGTAAACACAGAGATATCTTTAATCAGGATATATTATTATATGTGCCTCATACAGACGAAAGTATATTTTTATGGGTAAGTAGGTATGGAAGTCTTTGATTGTTCATAAGGCTTATGACCTATCGTACGGCTGGCTTAACTGATCATTTTACACAATGTAACGTTCACCATTTCCACCCATGATAGAATACCACACCTATCAAATTTTTGGAAGTTGTATATACATATAAAGTTTTACAACCCGTTTCATATGTATGTTGTAATTATAGTTAGCGCGACCGGCATTCAAAGCTTTTTCATTCCCCTTAATTAACCACAGATGTCACTAATGAGATATCTATTTTTGATTGGAATTTTTTTAAAGCAATATCTTCTATATGTGTAATTTAATTCTTCCGAATAGCAACTGCAATATGCCTGAAATATCATTTCATTTTTTTAAACTCATTTTTTGACCACTTTTAAAAAAAAATATATGTATTTTTCTTTTCAAACGAAGCAAACACATTGTGGTGAGACATAATATATTTAAATAAAATAACTCTTTGTTTAACACCACTTTTTTGTTAAGCAAAAAAATATTTTATTTAAAGATACAAAGATATCTGTTTAATATAATAACAATAATACTATTTTGTTTCACAATTAACTATATGATACAAGTACGTACTTGCATGATTTTATACCTAGTATAACTTTTGTAGTTTATATAATAACATAATTTCTATACGTGCAAAAAATCCTTACAACCTTTCATAGAAATATAAACACTCCACAAATTACGCCTGAAAGACTGCATTTCATTAGAGCAAAATATAATAAAACGGTCCCAAAAATGAGAACAACTTTTGCCCAAAAACTACTCCAGCAGTTTCCAAGCTCCTAGAATATATAATCTACTTAGTAAAAAAATTCAAACCAGCAGTAATACCAAAAATTTCAAAATAAACCTATTTAATGTTCTATTCAAAATGGGCAGGGAGAACACTGAAAAGAAATTTATGGAAATTATAAAATAAATGCGTTCAGTAAAATGAGTGTTATTTTTTGAAATATTTGTAAATTAGATATATATAATTTGGATTATTTAAATATAATTTTGATAATTACTTTTAACCATTAAGTAATGTTCAATTTTTAATGAATTTTGGATAGATAAGTTAATATAGTTAAGCTTAAATATCAACTCTGTAATATATTCATTTAATTATTACAAAGAGTTGATATTTTAGCTTTGTAATGTATGAATTTAATTTAACTTTGCATTAATTAATTACTAATGAATGCATTAATTAATTACTAATGAGCAAAATTTTGTGTTGCAAAATTAAATATACAACATTCCCTTAAACAGACCTGCAATTAATTTTAAAAAAATGTACTGATTTCTTTATTTTGTGTATCTATTTATCCTTTCCAAAATCTTATCTCTTAAATCTTAGGCTTCGTTTCCACAAAAAAATTCGAATTCAGTACATTATAAATTAGTAATCCTCCATGACTGCATTCATTTTTTTTTTGATATTGCTACCCATAACTATTTCATTTCTTTGTTTCTTTCTCAATTACATTATTAATTTTTTAATCAATATAATCAAATATTAATCAATAATTCCACGAAAAATCTCTACGAGCAAAAAAAAATATTTTTTGAAAATGCATCCTATTCCAAAAATATTTTGGACTTCTATTAGAATGCATGAGAGTGTAAGTATACGATTACATTCATTTGTTAAATTTACATTCAGTTGGTATAATATATGTTTTTTTTATTCTTCCGCATATTTACATTTACGCAATATTTACATGTTGAATAAAATACATTTTTACGAGGCGCTCTGTCTCTTCCGCTTTGGCAAAATGAAAATGTACGCGTTCGCGGCCGTGGAAAGCCACACTTTGAAGAAGGTACATCCCCGGCTTCTAAACTACTTACTACTAATTAACAAGCTATCTTATGCTATTTTCTCTACAAATAAACAGAGCTAATGGAGCGCACATATTTCCTCCCTCCATACACAATTCTCGCCATAGCCAAATTATTTATTCATTAATTCATTTCCAATTTATTCCTTGACGAATTTAAAATAAAGTAGTCTTACATGGAAGAAATATATGAGGTACAGCTTACATAAACATAACTATTCCTTAAATAACTAATAAACATAAATTGAGGAGATTGAAATATGTTATTACCATGTTTTTTTTTATATTCATATCATAGTACACAATTGCATGAATTCAATAATACATACATACAATAAAAAAATTTTACTCGCCATAAGAAAGCTGACGCTCGCGGTAATGGGAGAAAAAATCACATAAGTTTATTTCACGGACATTGAAATTGTAATAATAAGGTGTAAAGAACATTGAGAAACAAAATAAATGTGGAGGTAGATATAAAGCTTGTGAAAATTTCAAGGGTTTTTTTTATTGAATATTTTAGTTCATTTTTAAACAACGTAAGGTCTTGATTTTTTTTTAATTTTTCGGGTAATGAATTGAATGTTTTAATCCATACAAAGGAATAAAGGTTCTGGGCTGCATTTGTTTTATATTTGGGCGTTTTTAAATTTAGAAATAATCTTGTAGACATGGAAGTTACAGAATCCACTATATGTTTTTCTTCAAAAATTTGTATTAATAATATTTTTTCAAAAATTTCCATAACAGTAGGCACACAAAATTACTGGAATAATCAATTTGTAGTGTAGGATCTGTTTTTTTTTAATAAATTTAATTATGCTCTTTTGCGCAGTTAATATTGTGTTTAATGTTGTTTAATATGATCCTCCCCACGCAATGATACCATATTATAGTATTGATTGAATTAATTCATAATACACAGTTTTAATTGTCTTTGGTGATAAAATTTTCCTAAGCCTAATAAAAATATATATAATTTTTCCAACTCTTTTGACCATAGAGTTTATATGTGACTTCCATTTAATATTATTTTATCTATTAGAATGCCAAGATATTTTATTTCATGCGCTTTTTTAATCGATGTGCAAGTTTGTGCTCATATAATTTTATGGTTAATGTCATCTGCTTTTTAATGAATTATAATATTTAAATCTGATAGAAGGTTTTATCACAGCGGTTTATAGAAAATGGAACATAACTTATCGCTATTTAATGATATGGTCATAAATTATGTGTTTATTAGTTTACTATATGTGTTCGACTGTATGTATGCAACTGCAGACAAAATCTTGCAAAATGTTTTGTGTGTTTATTTTTTATATAACTTCGTAACTAAAAGTTTTAAAATAAAAATAATTTTAAAAAGTTATAATATGTTTATTTATTAAATAATGCCTGTCTCGCTATATTTATCTGTATCTATAGACTTTCGATACTGAGTTACTTTGAATTTTCAGGTAGGTATACTTTCTACTATATACCTGACAGATAAAAAAACTACAAACAGACTATCTTACCGCTTGGATATAATTTGGACTTGCACTGCGATTCAGAACATTAAATTCTGTAGAAATAAGAAGACTGTCAAATCATTTTAATTCAATGCAATATTGGCACATTTCCAACCCAAATGAACATAAAAAATTGCTAAATCCTAAAATTTAAATTAAGCAAAATGTAGGCTGGCTGCGCTAAAACATTGTGCGACAATGCTCTGTATAAAAATATTGTTTCGCATATTGATCGGACGTGGAATTAAAATAGAACATGTTTGCTGTACGTAAAATACATTTGAAATGTATACATAATGCATTGTCATTCTGAAGACACCAATGATTTTTTGTTGTCAATTTCCTCCTAGTGACCCCTCCTTTTTCAATTTTTCAAAGTCAATTTTTTCAATATTTACAATGTCAATTTTTTTCCCTCCTAGTGACACGTGATTATATCTAAATATAATAATTTTATTGTCTGTCCATCTGTCCGTCTGTCTGTTTGTCCCCGTAACTTTGTGTAACGTACGTAATTTTGTTCGAATTCACGGCTAAAAAAAACAAATTAAACGGCCGGAGATGGAGCTTGAACCCCGGGCCAGCAAACCCGAAGGTGACAACGATAGCGATGTTGCCACCTCTGCCACTCCGCGGATCGGTAGAAAGATAATATAAATATATACTAGGGCTTAGCAAAGACGCAGACCAATGTTTCGTCAGTTTTTACTGGTAGCAACTAGTAATTATAATAATAACAAAACAAGTAGAATACCTTCCTTTCGGTGTTAAAAGGACAGATTTGTTTTTTTTATTGATAAAAAAAATTAAAAACATTGCCTTTGCGATGGTTGAAAACACATTTAAAAACTGTTCTCACAGTATAATATTATATGTACCTATCTTTCACTACCACCTTTATCCCTTTTTAATTCATGACATTATTTGAAATGCAATCTTATCAATGATCTTTTATTTCCGGAATGAATATTTTCGCTGTCGAACTTCGGAATCTAGTTTTCATTCTATTTTTGGACAGATTTTATGGACGCACCTAAAAAAAATTTAGTACATTTTCTTTTATATATTTCGTATCATTATCAGAAACCTTAAAATTACCTTCCATCAAAAATTTTATCTACATGAAGGTATGAGTGTATTTGACGATAACACCCACAGTTTTCACCAAATTTCAATAAAAATTCTGAAAAAAATATTTGATGGACATGTCGACTGAGTGCATAAACCACTATTTCAAAATAGTGGTTGTTCAAAAACTTTTTTGAATTGAATTTGTAATTTCTTTTTTCCTAGAGAAAAACGTAAAAAAACGCTTTAAATTGAATCCCAAAAAAATCCCTTAAGACACTATTTTTTTATCATGAATAGATATAAAAATAAACTCTTAAACAGGGTAGTTTTGGAGTCTCTCAGTCACGATAGTAGAAATTATATTGAAGGTTTGCGTACCTAAAAAGAATTTTGTATTTGTGTATGAAAGCCTTTTCTTTTATTTCTTTGACTATGGTGTAAGATAATACTGCACTATTTCAGATGTAACAAAAGTTTAAATGAATAAAAACTATTTTATGGTTCCACACTTCAAATGATATATTATTTTTAATGTTACTGAATGGGAGTAGTTACTTAAACAATTACTGAACCCGACCAACATACATCCATTGTTAATAAAAATCTATCAAATACACGGTTATACAAATCAGTCTCCGTAATCTTATTTTACTATCTTCTAAGTAAAAAATACATACATGATATAATGGAGCTGATACTTTACAGGTAGATTCTTGCCTAAATTATGAGTGTAATAACGTAAAAAAATTTTATTCAAAATCTATCTGACTCTTGCGGAATTTTCCATGAGGGATTTTCAACAATTCTCCTAAACAAATGGACGCATCGAGCAATCTGTCGTTTTCTACTACTAAAGGTAGCAGAGCTACCAGAGCTAAATACACATTTTCATTAATACGCGAGGGTCAAATGTATTTTATTTACAAACCCCAAGAGGGCTCTGCACAAGGCGCGGGGAGGGTGGGTTGACAAGGGTAGGTATTCAGTCATGTCTGTTTCAAACTTTCCGTATTGATTTTTGCGCTTCACTTGACGGCGGCACATTTTTTTTACCAAAGTAATGTTATTCCAAGATCAAAGTAATTTTAAAAATCTGATTGACACATGGATGAGCCCCGAGGTCAGGACAGACTTTTCTGAGGGTTGGAAAACATTTTTCCTTTACCGCGGGCAGAAATGATATTTTTAATATCATTTAAATTCCCAGCGTACTTCAAATATTGTTTTATCTTAATGAATATTGGAATGATGAAGTGTGTCATCTTGGGCTTAGACGCTTTTGAGCGAATGAGACGGTATTTTATCAAAGCATTATGTTGTAATTACGTTTCTGAAAAATAAATGTTATATTAAAATGTGAAAAATTTCTTTCAGGATTTAATAATTACCGAAAATGTAAAATAAATTTATTATTTTATTTATTTTCGGTAAAAAGTACCATTAACAAGAATAATTAATGCTCATAAGAGATTTTTTAAAAGGAAGCTAAATAAGCTGAAAGAAGAGAAGAGAGGATAAGTATTGTATTAATAAATACAAATTAAAAATAGAAAAACAAAAGATTAAGACACAAAATAAAACAAATGAGAGAATAAGTCACAAGTGAATACTGGTATATTCTTCCACCATATACCATATGCCATATACCATTCCACTATATTGTTCCAATAATTGAGAGTTACAAAAGCAAAGGCAGCAATATCCAAAAAATTAAAAAAATATTTTTAATGCAGTCACCGAAGGTTACTAAGTTATAATGAACTGAATTCTAAATTTTATGTATCAATCCCTTCCAAAATCAAATTTCCTTCAAATTTATAAGCTTTTTCCAATAAAATTTCGAATTCGGTACATAATAAATTAGTAATACTCGATGACTGCATTACATTTTTTTAGGTATTGCTGCCTTTGCTTTTATACCCCACAATTAATCTGTGGAAACTTTCAGACAGTCTCTGTGCTATTTAATATTCATATGTTATCTGATCTCTATTTGTACTGTTAGTTTCCCGTAAATTGATAAATATTATTCCAACAAGTAAATTTTATCACATATTTTTTCAAGTGATTTATCTGATTTGTTTAAATGTGAAAGAACTGTATTCTATACATCAATATAGTAAATTTTATCACATATTTTTTCAAGTGATTTATCTGATTTGTTTAAATGTTAAAGAACTATATTCTAAACATCAATATAATAAATTTTATCACATATTTTTTCCAAGTGATTTATCTGATTTGTTTAAATGTGAAAGAACTATTCTAAACATCAATATAATAAATTTTATCACATATTTTTCCAAGTGATTTATCTGATTTGTTTAAATGTGAAAGAACTATATTCTAAACATCAATATAATAAATTTTATCACATATGTTTCCAAGTGATTTATCTGATTTGTTTAAATGTGAAAGAATTATATTCTAAACATCAATATAATAAATTTTATCACGTATTTTTCCAAGTGATTTATTTGATTTGTTTAAATATGAAAGAACTATATTTTAAACATCAATTTCTTACAAATATTTTGTTTAAACTTGATATTATTCATGGAATTATGACACATAATTAAAAAATATCAAGACCGTTTAAAATGGTGTCGAACAGCTACATCGTATGAAATGAGCAAGATAACGCTTTATGCTCACACCCGTTATTTGCCCCATCGAATTAATTCAAAACTAACTAACTAACCATCACGCCGTTTCCCCGCAGGGGTAGGCAGAGAGAATAGAACGCCATATTCTTCTATCTTGGTACACCACTTTTGCTTCGGCCACATTCATACATCTTCTCATACACGTTCTACGGTTGTTGTGACTTTTAACAGGGCCATCCTCAAATATTTGTAGTACCTGATCGTGCCAGATCTTTCGCGGACGCCCTCTGTTCCTGTTGCCTTCAACACTCGCCTCATATATATATTCTTAACCATCCTTTCCTCGTTCATACGTTCCACATGACCAAACCATCTCAGCACTCCTTTCTTTATTCTATCTACCACGCTACAGCCAGCATTGCATTAATTTCTAATTCGTTCATTCCTCACTCTATCGACCAAAGATTTTCCACACAAGCGTCTTAGTGACCGCATTTCCACCGCATTCTGTCTACTTTCATTCCTCTTATTCAAATTATTATTCAATTCAAACATGAAAAATCGAAGTGCACGTGCGCCTCCGTCTCGTATTCTCATTTTTGTCGTAAATTTTACATGAATTTAAACATTTTTTTCAAAAAATACTATTAAAATATTTATCAATAAGTTGAAGAATTAGAAAAAAATTCCATGTCAGAATTTTCTACGCAGAGTCTCTTGGGGGATTTGCATTAAGGTTACGCGACTAGGGTATCTTAACCCATTACAGAAATTAAATGTACACATTGCTCACCCCTTCTTTTAAGCCGACGCCTGCCCGGCCTTCAAGTAAATATAGACCTCTACTGTGGCGGGTACGGTAACTCCATCCAGCGAAACCAAGCCTAAATATGGACTGAAACTAGCTATCAATAGATCTTAATTGATTGACTCGTTATTTTATGCCAGATTTCAAATCAAATTGATATACGAAATTAAAATAAGGAACGTTAGGTTAGGTAATATTTTTACTTATAAATTTATCTTATTTTAATATTCCGCACACAAGTGAGAGATATACAATAATCTAGTGAGCATTTTTTTTTAAATCGGATAATTTTAGTTAAGCACGATGGAATATTTGAATGCGATGAACATATTAATAGTTGTAACAATAAAGATTTTACACGCCATCTCTCTAAAAAAAACAAAACTCGTGCTCGTGTTCATAGAAGAAGCTCGCTTACGGTGTAATACAATCAAAGTAATGTAATTCAATCTATCTATACCTATAAAACTCAATGTCTGTCTGTCTGTCTGTTCTCTATACAAATCCACACCGTTTGTCCGATTCGATTCAAATTTTGCATACTTATGCTTTAGAACCCGGCGAATAACATAGGCAACATATCCCCCCTATTCTCATACCCCTTCCCCTCCCCCTGACATATTTTCGATGCAAATCTGTAACGTTTGACCGATCGGACTCAAAATTTGGAAACTTATTCTTTAGGACTTGATACCTACACTTACCTATAAAAAATATAATTTCGTCTCTGTGAGACATATATAATATATTTGGGTCTATTCGTATAACACAAACATAAACAAGAATGCCTTCACCACAATTAAGTTACACAATACACTTCATCAATTGTGAAGTGACAACGTTTGACGTATGTATTGACATTTCTCGTGGAAACTTTACGCGTATATAAGTATAAACCATGAAGTACTGCTGAGGGAATGCAACTACCGCAGCCTCGAGTCGCGCAGACAGGAGGGCCTAGTCAGGTTTAAGAAATATAATTGATGCTCAGAACTTTTTAGAGAATTATGCCCTGTTTGTACCAAATAACTATTTGCAAAATCTAGGCCACGCCCTATTTCATGTCCCAAAATGCAGAAATGATGTAATGAATAAGCACACCATAACCCGTAATGAACTGAGCGATCATGTCGATGCATTCAATGATAGCATTGAATGCATCAAGCAGAGGATTGCCTCCGTATAGGTAGGTACTCATTCCAAGTTATAGCTTTCATAGTAAACGGAGCAAGCGGTTATGCAATTAAAAAAAAAAAAAAAGTATGTGCCAGCAACCACCAGACTTGCATTATAGTATTAAATGTGAAATATTTTCTGTAGATGTACACTATAGTAATAGATAAGAAGGTTCGGATATTATGACGTTTAATTTTAAGGGATTTTGGTAGATAACAGGTAATGCAGGTACAAAAAAATTATGTAAGTCAAACTTTGAAATAAAAGATCAAAATGTTAAATAGTGACCGAAATAAATTATTTAAATTTTTAACTTAACTTTCATTTATAGAGCTTCAAAGCGTCTGACGGAAGAAATTATACGCGAAATGCGTTTGGCAATCAATAATATGAGTGTATAGTACGTACTGTCTCATTAAATACATTTATAACAGAAACAATATACGATAGTTCCCCCCCCCCCCCACCCCATACATTTTATACGTTTCAAAAATTTATAGCCAGCCCGTGTGAAGGTGAAAGTACATAAATGAATATTTCCATATCTATTTCAGATATCTCGGCTGGTTAAAGTACTATAAAAGAAAGCCTATTTATTAAACGTTGATTTTTGTCACAAACCCGATTTTTTCGAAAAGAAAAATATTTAGTATGTTTTCAGATGGAAAATCAAATTTATATGAAAAACTGTCAAAATAAGTGGATTTTGCATGGTAGATGATAACTTAATGATTCAATAATAAAAATCACTTGGTAACCGCACAGTATCTATAAACAAAGCCTTAGTGTTATTTATTCATACATTGATCATACACAATTTTAATCAGAGAGCTATGGCTCTACAGAGGCAAAGATTTTATACGTTTTACATATATTTAGACGCTATTTGCTAAGTTAATAATAACGAATACAAAATTAAATTATTAAATATATAAATCAATCAAAAATTCAATACAAAAAATTAGCTGAATACGCTAAAAGCTTCGGATTAAAAATTATATTTTTTTAGGAAATATTTTTTATATTTATTAGAGACACTAACAGGATAATAGGTACATGATACTCTAATAAATAAAACATTATAAATGAAGACTTTGCCCATTATCCCAATTACAAGTGTCTTCGGCACGCTCTGGTAACATGTATTCTTGCATTTAAGTATATTTTACAGTACATTTATGTGTATTGCATATTTAACGTTTGAATGTAGTGCATTTAGTATTTAATAAATAATTGATTTAATGGATCTTGAGGTTCAGGTCATCGTTTAGAAAATGAATGTTGTGTATGAGTGAGTTTTTGAACGATGATAAGGTATCTGCAAGAATATCAGCATCAATGTTAGGGTCAGCACAATACATATTATATGTGCGACACAACCTTGTGATGAGAGAAAAGTAACCAACATTATTAGTGTGCTGGCTTATTCTAAAGAACTCCGGGTTTCTTATACGGGGTTTAACATGCAAATTTATGTCAGATAGAGAAAGAGAATCAATCAAGATTTGGTATTCTATGGAATGAAAGAGCATTGAATGTTTATGATATACAGGATGTGTACAGGGTTAGTTGGAAAACATTTAAAACCTCACAGGACTATTTCATTCATTGATTATGAGTCGAAAATATTCAAGCAACCATGACATAATATCAATAGTTATGGAGATATGCGACTTGCATTTTTTTTCAATATTTCTGACTTATTTTTTGAAAAACGTTGGACTATCATTACAACAACTTATATCGAATACAAAAAAATATCTGTGTTCAATTGGAAAACATTCCAACAGGAAATTCTTCAGGGATTTTATCATTTTATTTAACTTGTATTGAAACGAATGAATTTTTCATAATCGATGTAAATGACTATAATAATAGTTCAACTTTTTGTAAAAAAAAGTCGGAAAAATTGAAAAAAGGAAACGTATTAGTTATGACGAAATTATGCAGTGTCAATGTTCATGGCTGCTTGAACATGTTCGACTCATAATCAAGGCAGGAATATAGTCCTGCGAGGTTATTAATGTTTTCCAAATAACCCTGTATCTATGTATGATTCTAATAGAATCCTAGCTCTGTTTTAAATTTGTCATTAAAATATACATGAAACACAGACCACCATAATATAAAAAAATCAACTAACGGAAATTTCTTGCTCCACGCTGTGGTTCCACCGCTTTGACTACGTTTGACTTGTTTTTAAAATTTACTACGAGTGTGAATTATGAAAAGGCGAATTAAATACTGAATATAGTAATATCTTTGTGAATGAGTCACGCTTTATTACGTTTATATACATTATATAGGAATACATTATATACGAATACGTTATATATGAATACGTTATATATGAATATACACAAAACGAAGTTTTCACTCGGTTTGGAACAAAACTATAAAAAAAATCAACGTCTGTTGTAAAAAATACGTTTTGTTTACTAGAAAATTTAATTATGCAAGAATAAATGACTTTAACTGCATTATAAATGTGTTTTTGATACACGCGAGAGAAGACATACTACCAATGTGTCCCAGTCCCATCGCCTAATGTTTAGTTGACTGAAACCAAAACTAAAATATGAGTATAGAAATTCTACCCATTTTTTGATTATACATTGGTACTAGCGGCCGGCCCCGGCTTCGCACGGGTATTTAACAAAAATTATAAATTTTAACATACATGGAATTTGGAATGGTATAATTCAAAAAGTAATTTACAGGTACTGATATAGCCTAGAATACGAAGTGATTTATTTGGATAAGGATTAATACCCAGGTACGAATAATGTTGTTATTGTGACATAACTGTAACAGTTAGACATATGGTATCGCGGACTTTTTTGTAGATTTTAATCTCCTCTATAACCCTGTAGTACAAAAAATTGCTCTATTTTCAATAATTTCGACATACGGTTTTTTTTGTATTTTTTTCACGCGTTGGGTTACATTATCTAAGTTTTCATACGGATTCCTAACTTTTTTGAAAATATTCTATAGCCTATGTTCATCAGGGATAATGTAGGATTCTAAATGTAAAAATAAAATCCGTCCAGTAGTTTCGGAGCCTATTCATGCAAACAAACAACCAAATCTTTCCTCTTTATTATATTAGTATAGATATAAAAGCAAAGGCAGCAATATACAAAAAAAATTAATGCAGTTATCGGATTACTTATTTTTATGTACTGAATTCGAGATTTTATAGGAAACAGCCTATAAATTAAAAGAAAATATAACTTTGGAAGGGATAGATACATAAAATCTACAACACCATACATTTTAAATTAGTTATTAAATTTCGATGACGGTACCTATTTAAAATTTTATTTTATTTTTTGGATATTGCCTTTACACCCACATATGATTGGCCTGTTTTGAATTTGGAGTGATCTTTTGTTGAGTAAGAATAGGTCACTCGGTCATCATAATCCGGAGTCGGTCGGGTCGACCCGAGCTGGAAATGTCAAATACGTAATACAAAACTCTATTTACCCTTCAGGAACATGCTGTATCTCGGTCACTCACGTTCGATCTCGCGCGGCTGAGTGAGAGGGGCGGATGGGATTATCAAGATTGCTCGAAAGCCAAGTAAATGCTGATGATGGAGTGGTTTGAATGAACTCGCTTTTTTCGAATTATAAACTCGTTTATAGCTTATCGAATTTGCATACATACATCCAGACTCTGGAATATTGCAGAAACCATTTTAACTGCGTATAAAACCGAAGTGAGTCAAGATTTAATCGAAAGAAGAATGTAGATAGAATGTTTAAAAGGAGATTGGCATGCAGATAATGTTAGCGGCTAGCGTGTTATGTTAAGGCGATTAAATGCGAATGACGCACATGTGTAAGAACGTGGAAGATTAAAATGTTAATCAGGATAAAAATGCTAGAACAGCATGAAAGTGGCATATTATCCTCATGTGCTAAAAAGTGACTACTTGTACCAGTATGTTTGAACTTCACAGACTAACTTAACTTTGGCTGCAAAATTTTAAAATGCATTTAGATCAATTTTTATTAATCAATTTGAAAAAACATTTGTTCTGAAATTGCAACTTCACAAAAAAGAATGTGTTCCTTTATATATATATATATATATATACATATGTATGTGTGTGTGTGTGTGTGTTGTATCAAATGTTTCCAAAAATTAAAATTAAATATTAATTTCTGGCGTCCTCTAGCGGTAGATACTCGAAGATATTCGTGACTATTGCATTATAAAAAAGTGGATTACTTTAAAAATGGAATAAAAATGTTGATCAATTAAAAAGAGACAACATATAAGGTCGAAAATTTTTCGTTAACTTACCAGACTGTCATGGCAAAATTGGATAATGCGCCATTCCCGGATAGAATTGGAGGTCCGTGGTTCGAGTCCCGGTGACAGTTAAAATATTTTTTCGTTAATTTGATTTTTTCTCTACGTCTTTTTTAATTGATTAATAAAAATTGTTTAATAATTCACAGAACTTTGTTCTGAAATTGCAACTTCACAAAAAAGAATGTGTTTCCTTTAATATAATATGCATTTAGATCAACTTAACTTAACTTTGGCTGCAAAATTTCACGTTTTCAAGAACCTTCCGATCAACTTAACCTAACTTTGGCTGCAAAATTTTACATTATCAAGAGCCTTCAGATAAATTCTTCTTCAAACAATTTTTTATTTATTTATGGCGTTAAGTTTGCGGTTAGATATACATATTTTGTATCGATGTCAATACCTTGGAAATGCGGAGAGAAGAAGATATGAAATTTTATCGCATCCTCCCATTTCATAAGGACACTGCGAGCGACATGTCCCCTCATTTGACCTCGCTGGTGAGTACCGCCTGATTTTATGTAACAAAGATAAAATCACGGACTACTAATCATTTAAAATCGGAATTCCAAAAAACAGTTTTTGTAAGGTTTTACAAAGCGAGATTTAGCCTCCCAAATGGAAGTCTTTATTGGATGGCACGGGAAAGGGAAGGGAACTGTAATGTAGAAGTTGTAAAAAAAAGGACAGAATTAATGAAAAATAATTTAAGATATATTAGAGAAAAGAAAAAAAAATAAAAATCATAACAAAGCAATATACTATCTTGTGGAAATGAGTTTTCTGATTTTAAAAAAGCAAAAAAATAATTAGAAGGGTTTTACATTTGAGTGTTTAGATATTTATGACAAGAGGTTTTTTGGTGAGTATATGAAAACTTTTTTCATTAATACCTACTCTAACAGTTGACAAATTTATTTTTTTGATATTTTTTGCCTTAAACGTTTATTTTTAAAAAAATGTATGAGTTACAAGCATTAAATTCTACGTTATGGAAATTATTTTTCCGATATTGCAAAAATATTCTCATCCAATATGATTTATTCTAAATATACCTCGGTGTATATTTCTGGAACGTCGTTTTTGTAAGTTTCGTGTAATTAAAAAAAATAATTAGAAAACGTGGAAACATTTATTTTACGCAGAACATACGTTTATATTATACTTTAATACCCTCTCGGCAAATATTTATTTTACTTTTAATCTAATAAAACAAGGGTTGGTGCTCAAAAAATTGAAGAGCAAAGGATATTTTGGTGAAAATTGGCGGAGATTTAACGCTGTCGGGATTTTTCCCGTAGTCGTAATGTTTTACGAACGCCTACACGAAGTTATCCCCGGAATATGAATCAGGAGTATACAAAGGCGCAAAGCAAATTGCACTCACGTACGTACTGGACACGTACTCGCGCAGGTAGAAGTTCCTTTGACGGTAAACGAAAAGTTGAACTATTTAAATTATATTCTACTTTTTGAATCATTTTAACTCGCTTCCATGAAACAATTGGGAGTGCTAAAAGCATGATTTACACAGAGACGGTGGTGGTTCATTTTTGTATGAAACACCGATTCTTTTAAAGGAGGTTATCATATGATTCTTCATCATTCATTGTATGAAACACCGATTCTTTTAAAGGAGGTTATCATATGATTCTTCATCATTCATTGTATGAAACACCGATTCTTTTAAAGGAGGTTATCATATGATTCTTCATCATTCATTGTATGAAACATCGATTCTTTTAAAGGAGGTTATCATATGATTCTTCATCATTCATTGTATAAAACACCGATTCTTTTAAAGGAGGTTATCATATGATTCTTCATCATCATTGTATAAAACACCGATTCTTTTAAAGGAGGTTATCATATGATTCTTCATCATCATTGTATGAAACACCGATTCTTTTAAAGGAGGTTATCATATGATTCTTCATCACTCAATCATTATTCATGAAAGACATCATATTCTACATAGGAGTCGAAAGTGCGACTACTCGTGAACAACTCTCGTAACTTATAACTGTTTGCGTTTTCAAATTTGCACAAATTATAAGTTTCCAATAAATATATTTTATATTTTCAATAATACCTGCATCTGTAACAAAGTTCACATAGTGAGATCGCATGATAAGCGTATTTGTGCCAAATATATTTATAACTAGTGGCGCGGCTTCGCACGGGTATTTAACAAAAATTTCAGAAATTATAAATTTTAACATACATAGAACTTGGGAATGGTATTATTCAAAAAGTAATTTACAGATACTGACTGATATAGCCTTGAATACGAAGTGATTTATTTGAAAAAGGATTAATACCCAGGCGCGAATAATGTAGTTATTGTGACATAACTGTAACACTTTTTTTGTATATCCTGATGTCCTCTATAAAACTGTAGTACATCACTTTGCTCTATTGTCTTTATTTTCACAGCGTACCCGATATAAGGTTTTTTCGTATTTTTTTCACACGTTGGGTTACATTTTCATACGGATCCCTAACTTTTTTGAAAATATTCTGGCGCCTATATTCATCAGGGATAACGTAGGATTCTAAATGTGAAAAAAATTCAAATCGGTCCAGTAGTTTCGGAGCCTATTCAATGCAAACAAACAATCAAATTAGTATAGACAATAAACAATAAATTAAGCAATAATGTAAATTTTACCTTAGCGTAGTGAAAAGAATGAAAAAGAAGTGGTTTTGTTATGGTGATAAAATAAATGCGAGAAGTTAAAATCTATGTAAGAAGCCTTAAGAATCAACGAGCCTGAATAATAAGATTCATCTGGATAAGGTGGAATGTTCTGCGTCAGGACATAAGAATGTGGCGCTCCATCCTCTTAGCTTATCCCCGCAGAGAAACGGCATAATTTGCAAGTTGGTAAATAATATGTTTTATAATATATATATTTTTTTAAATAGGGATGTAAACACGGAAACGTGTCACATCAATATTCTTACTATTTTAAAACTAAGCTAAACGCTTGTGCTATGAAAATAGGACTATCTTTCTGGTCTGGAGTGAGATTCGAGCCCGCGAACTTTGGATTGCGATGCGAGAGTCCTAACCACAAAACCGATACAAAGAGGATGCTTTTTAAAAGTATAATAAAAATTATGCTTTTCATCGATAGATATGGAGTTTTCGTTACTCAAGTTCGGATTATCGATAAAGGAAAACATTTTAGTTTTTCAAACTCAACTTCTGATGCAGTTATTCAGCCATCGATCTGCTCGTTAATGTTCTCCATATTTTAATAATAATTATACAAACCTACCGTATATACTCATCTAAAACGTTACAAAAAAAATCAAAACCGCACATTGGCTCATACCACCGCAACAAAAATAAAGTCCACCCAGTGCGCCCTGGCATCTTTCAAATCAAAAATGACGTTTCAATCACCGTGAATCTGAAATATTATAATTTCCCCGTGGCCCTCCGCGCGATACACGCAAAAAATACAAACAAAACGTACCATTACACAGGTGGGTACCATTTGCTATCATATTCCGGTTAAAATCACAATTTCTGCCGGATTACCTAAAGCCCCCTCCGATAGCCGTGGCCGTGTGTTTCTCTATGTATTTTATTATATTCCCAGAACCGCTTTTTCTCCCCGCACAAACCCGATTACGGCGCGGGGGGGGTTGAGGGCGGGGAAGGGGGGGGGGTGGCTCTCAAAAAACGCGGGAAAATGTTCAAGTGGTTTACGCGGCAAATTTACCGGACGACAAGCTCGCGGACCATAAATTTAAAGCCGAATTTCAGACTGGCAACTTTTATTATTATTTTCTTGTTCGCTAGTCCAAATTTGCGGAATGATATTAAATCCAAGTATGTGCTTAGTAATGAAATGTTATCGCGCCACAAAGCAGCTGAGGTATTCTACTCGCCTGATCTTTATCTTGAAATATCAAGGGCGCACGAGTTATGTGTATCAAGTTAAATTATTACTGAATCTTTACCTATAAAACTCAATGTCTGTCTGTCTGTCTTTTATCTGCACAAAACTACACCGTTTGTGCGATCCGACCCAAATTTTGCATACTTTTTCTTTAGGACCCGGCGGGTAACACTGGTGACATTTCCCACCCCCCTCTGCCCCTCCCCTTTCCAGTGATATAAAAGGTGTGTACCCATAATTAATCAATTATTTTTGGTGTGGAATGTTTGCTTCAGTCAAGCTCAGTAAAGTGAACATGTAAAGACGTGTTTTATACGCAATATGATAATCCGTGGTCTTGTGACTTGTGACAATTAAATTTAAATTTTTTTATTACTCTGTTGTAAAATGGTGGACAATCAACTAACTGAAGAATATTTACGTCATTGCATGCTGTTTCATTTTCTATCGGGTGTTAATGCAACGGTTGCAACAAAGAAAATTTGTGATGTGTATGGAGACGTATTGAAAGTAAAGAAGTGCCAACGTTGGTTTAGAAAATTTTCCGATTGTGATTTTGACTTGTCTTATAGTGATCGAAGTGGGCGCCCGGTAGGGTTTGATAATGACGCTTTAAAAACACCTAGAAGCATATTTTTCTTAAAAGTCTACCGACAAGATGGCAAAAGGTCCTAGATAACGATAGAGATTAAATCGATTAAAAATTAAATTAAATGTAGTTAAATTACTTTTTTGTTGCCACTTAAATAATTGATTACTTATGAGTACACCTAATATTTTCCAAGAAAATCTGTATCGTTCGACCGATCTGAATCAAATTTTGCATACTTATTATTAAGGACACGGCGGATAATATAAGTGACATTCCCCCCTCCCCCTGATATATTTTCCATGCATTTCTGAACCGTTCGACCAATCTGATTCAAATTTTTCATATTTTTTATATAGGCCCCGGCGGATTACATAAGTACCATTTCCCCCCTCCAATTTCAATTTGGCAATACAGTCCATAATAAAATTTGTACGGAGTCTCATTTCTGAGTTTTTGATTTTGTCTTTAGGAATTACGCCTCTTCATAGACCGCTGTGGACATTTTTGTCTAAAAATCTTCAAAATATGGCGTTTGTTCATTCTTAAGCTGGGGCACGCGTAAATACCAGGTACCTACTTTTTATACGATATTATTTTAAATCAAACATCCTCACAACTTATTTACTACAGATCACTGATTTAACAGTGGGCTATTCATTATGGAATATATTGAGCATCACGAAAAGATATAATGATAATTTTTGATAGAGTAAAAAATCTTACATTTATGATAGATTAAAGAATGGACATATAAGAATAGACTAAAGAATGAACATATAAGAAAGACTGTAAAGCTGATCTAAGCACAATGAATAGACTTAAAAAATGATACGCGCAGGTTTTTTAGGAATATTAAGAGAATGAATGTGAAAAGAATGCTAAGTAAGGTATATGATAGGACGCAAGTTGTCGGCAAGACCAGGTTGACTAGATACATGAAGATTTTTAGGAATATTAAGAGAATGAATGTGAAAAGAATGCTAAGTAAGGTATATGATAGGACGCAAGTTGTCGGCAAGACCAGGTTGACTAGATACATGAAGATTTTTAGGAATATTAAGAGAATGAATGTGAAAAGAATGCTAAGTAAGGTATATGATAGGACGCAAGTTGTCGGCAAGACCAGGTTGACTAGATACATGAAGATTTTTAGGAATATTAAGAGAATGAATGTGAAAAGAATGATAAGTAAGGTATATGATAGGACGCAAGTTGTCGGGAGCAGACCAGGTTGACTGATACTGAGATTTTTAGGAATATTAAGAGAATGAATGGAAAAGAATGCTAGTAAGGCTATGATAGACGCAAGTTGTCGGCAAGACCAGGTTGACTTACTGAAGATTTTTAGGAATATTAAGAGAATGAATGTGAAAAGAATGCTAAGTAAGGTATATGATAGGACGCAAGTTGTCGGCAAGACCAGGTTGACTAGATACATGAAGATTTTTAGGAATATTAAGAGAATGAATGTGAAAAGAATGCTAAGTAAGGTATATGATAGGACGCAAGTTGTCGGCAAGACCAGGTTGACTAGATACATGAAGATTTTTAGGAATATTAAGAGAATGAATGTGAAAAGAATGCTAAGTAAGGTATATGATAGGACGCAAGTTGTCGGCAAGACCAGGTTGACTAGATACATGAAGATTTTTAGGAATATTAAGAGAATGAATGTGAAAAGAATGCTAAGTAAGGTATATGATAGGACGCAAGTTGTCGGCAAGACCAGGTTGACTAGATACATGTTAGGAGCCTCAATAAGCGGTGAGCTTGCATGCAAAAATGCACGAACGTGGATGAGGCAAGAGTTGTGTGTCAGGACATAAGATTGTGGCGCTGCTTATCCCCGCGGAAAAACAGCGTGATGGTATGTTAGATAGTAAGTCGGTTACGATAATTGAAAAGGATTAAATGGATCATCCATTGAAAATACTTGCTGCGGCATTCCATAATTTTTAGTGGTTTTATAATTAATTTATAAAAAAAAAATATTTTTTTATTTTTTTTAATATAGTTTATATAATTTTTACTCATTTCTTAGAACTTTCCATATTATTAAAAATAGCTTTTGCGCAGTTCATGAATTAATGATAATGGAGAATATTACTTTAACTTAGAAATGAAAAAGTCTGAAAGTAAAATTAAAATATCTTGAAAACTAAGTTATAGAATTTTAAATTTGCGTTTTGTATGAATAATTTCGTTCCATTCGGAGGAGTCACGTGCCGTCATCTCTCGTCGCGGCTCGTGCTCGGGCGCCCGGCTATGCGGACGCGTGACGTCACAGGCGAGTAGGAGGCCAATCAATCCGCGCTAAAATATACTTACTTAAATATTATTTTTTCTGTTGCGAATTGACAGATTTCAACAGTTTTTTCACAAATTTATTAGTGTTGGTCTTTATTTTAACTAAATATTACTGTATATTTTATTATTTCTAAGCCTTAGCATATATTAATAATATCTTTTTGGCAGTTCACGGAGAGGCGACCATAGCAACATGCTTAGAGCGGGTTTCAAGCCCCATCTCGGGCCGTTTATTGTGTTTTTTTAGCCGTAAATTCTAACGAAATACTCGTAACGGACTTTTCACGATGTTACGGGGACAGACAGACAGACGGATGGACGGACGGACACACGGACAGACAAGGAAATTATTATGTTTGATTGAGAGGTCTTACTTTCAGCCAAGAGTATTACATAACTGACCTCTTACATCCCTTTTCCGATCCCAAAAATATCGTTGTCAAGTCATTTACTAAAATTGCCGCCCGGTAATAGATGTAATAATATATGCCAACAACGTCTGGAATGATTAACACGACAGGTAACCCCTGTTTAACCCAAAAGGAACTCTAATCCCCACCCGGTGTTTTGTGGGGTTATTTATTCAAACTTTTAACAGGCATCACGGAAGAATAATTGCCTAATTTGTTTCGGAGGTTCATGAGACGCCCCAATCCAGGGATAGTGAACTTTTGAGGTAGGCAAAATATCAACATCCTACAATTTTTAAAAGCCTTCACATCAATTTCAGGGTGGAATTTAATAATGTTTGAAAAATATTTAAAAGTACCAATACAGCACGGTTGAAGTGTAGATCGTTTTCTGGCATACTTTATGATAAAATCCTGGGAACCAACGTAAAGAAAGATATAAGCCTTAGAAATCAGATTAACAAAGCTGTGAGTGCTGGTTTCTATGGTTTAAGACAGATCAAGTCTGTAAAAAAATTCTTCCCTTCCCCCAAAAGCCTTCCCCCAGATGCAGCAAAGTCACTGATTAGTGCGTACGTCTCTCGCGGCTGGACTATTGTAACTCAATTTATGCAGAACAGCCTAGGACTCAGCTCGATAGACTTCAGTTAGTGATTAATGCTGCGGCTAGGCTTATATTCAAGGCATCAAAGTTCTCTCGGATATCCTCAATGCTGAAGCAGCTACATTGGCTTCGCATGCCAGAGCGGATAAATTTCAAACTCTCTCTGATGGTGTACAAAAGTCTTCAAAGAAAAGCACCACAATATTTGATCGACCTCTGTATCCCAGACAATATCTCTGGAAGACAGCTCACACCGCGGTCAGCTAAATCGGAGGCACTCTGCAGGCTGGTAGTACCAAGAAGACCTGGAGCCACCAAGTTTGCGGAATGTGCTTTCAGCTTTTCGGGCCCAGCTATGTGGAATCAGCTGCCTCCAGTGCTGCAATCTATGGAGAACCAGGAACATTTCAAGAAGAGCCTAAAAACTCATTTTTCGGGATTTTACACCTGTAAAATGCCCTTGAAGCGTCTCTTACGCAAAAATGGCGCTATATAAATTAACATAAACATAAAAGGATGCTTATTAGAACCAAAGTTAAAGATCTATAATGTGGTGCAGTGTAATAGACAATATCCAAAAGGCATGAACAACAACTGCATACAACTAAAATGAAAATGTTACGCTGGGCGGGTGGTGTGACAGGCATAGACAGAATCGGCAATGAGCATGTCAGAAGGTCATTCAAAGTGGCACCAGTAGCTGAAAAGCTGAAAGATGGCAGGATATGGTATGATGATATGATCACGTCTAAGGAATCCAACCCAGGACAATTTTCGATACCCATTTATATCCCGGGATTAAATAAACATAATCCCGAAACCTTTCCTAGGCTTGCTATTGGGGTCGGCTCTTCTCGTTTACAGGCTGCATCTTCTTCCGTTTTAATAATTTTTAAAAAACGTATATTTTGCATTATAATTAAGTAATCTAAATCATTTTTACAGAGTTCATTTAGGCTACCGTTTGAGTCTGAAATCAATTTTCTTCGTACAGAAAAAAGGTCAATCAGTTACCGAGATCCTGGTCCATGTTTAGAGCAAGGAGTATCAAGGCTAATATCTTGGACTTAGTCTATCCATGTTATTGGACGTTGTATTTCGTCCTCTATCCTTACATACTCACAGTGATCGCCAATATCTCACTCTATTTTCGCAATATGCCTAAAGTAAGAAGAGATATTTATCTGCGTGTTGGGACAGTCTTTCTTTAATACGGATTCCATTCGCTTCCAAAGCGTCCAAAAAGTTTATTTTTTCTTTCTGAATGTACAAGTTTTTCCAAATTTACACTAAAGTGCGTAGCGATAACTGTCAAACCCTGTATCGTGTATCTGCTGGCCAATCCTGCGATAGTAATTTGTTTACGTTAACGTAATCAAAACACACGGGAACAAACGATGTCGTACTGAAGAGACAGGCAAGACCACGATAGTCAAGTCACTACGATAAAATCTGGCAGACCTGCGCTACGCGAGTCAACAGTTTCTTTGTTCCCCTATTTTTACTTCATATTACTGTACTAGTTCTTCATTTACTCCCGGAGCTTAACTCCGGAGAACATTTACCAACACATAACACTCTTTCGTTCCACGAACTCCAGACCTTCCCTTTTAAAATGCATTTGTATAAAAATAATCATGTCCTGATATTATGCGCTGATACAGTTTGTTAAATTTTTGTTTCGAGCCCTGAAAATTATTATATTTCTTCATTAAGAATCTTATCGAGTCACCAAGTACTCAAACTCAAACTATATTGATGGCTCTGTTGGTTTTTATACATTGATGGTTTTACCAACATGATACAAAACAATGCCTCATAAATACTCCGATAAATTCTAGATAGACTTGTCTGAACACTGCCAAATAATTGTTAATTCATGTGGCCACCGCCCAGGCACGCGATATTCAAATCTTCTAATCAATTATAATACGGTTCACCCATTCATTAGTTTGCTTCTCCCAGGTCACTACGACTAAAATTCTCCAATACAAGTCCACTAATACAATATTGCTGTCACCAATATCATCTACAATTTTCTCAATCTTCTGAAGTACCATCATCTGCTTTATGATTTTCATTGTGCTTCATGTTTTAAGGATATTCAAGCTTCTCCACAAAAAAGAGATCTTCAAGCTTTACTTTTAGATATTTGACAATGACGAAGCTATTTTGTAAAATGGGAAAGCAAGTATAGAATTCTTAATTGGGCGTCCGCAGAGATAATTTTTGAAATTATCTTCTTTTGCCGTATTAAGGGTAAAATTGATATAGTAACGGAAGTTTCGCACACACACGCTTATTGTAGCGGAAATGCGTGTAGCGAAAATGCGAGACTACGAAATGCGCTTGAATCGTGTTCAGTACATGTTCAACGACACGTGCTCAGTATTACCCAAATATAATAATTTCGTCCGCGCGTCCGAGGTTCTTCGGCTGAGAAACCTTGGACGCGGACGGCAACGCGGCAACTACATTACACAGCCACCACCGAATCTCCTTAGCCCATCAAAAATATACTTAAAGAGTAGGGCTTGTCTAAGACGCGAACTATTTATTTAAGAAAGTTTTTGTTTGCCGACAAACTCGACGAAATAATCAGTGTAGATTTTTAAAATTCAATAGGCACTTCGAGCGTCATTAATATATAATTTGTATTTATTTTAGTTTTTTATTATAACTTTTACCGAGCGTATTATTATTATTATACTGGTTTTTTAAAATATGCATCACTGTGTAACGTGCATGGTTTTAAATACTAAAGTTCATTACTAAAGCCTCCGGTTTTTCTATAAATAAGATCATAGTCCTTGATAAAAACGATGATTGGTAGAAAATATTTTAGACTTTTAGCCAATATGAAAAAAGTGTTTTGTTAACTTCCGCCAGAAATGGTGTAATCCGCTTGTTAGTTGATGTGTATGAACATATTGATTTCTGAAAACTTAACGTTTTATTTTTAAAGCGCAAAACGATCATAAAAGTACTGATTTTTGCTGAAAAAATATTTACGTGCCCATTTTCAAAATTATGTAAACATATAAACCATTAAATGAGAATTATAACACTAATTTACAGCGTTTAAGTGATAAATGGCTTAGTATAATCATTAATAGTTTAGATATAAATGGTATTACTTTGACATATAGCAAAAATTTAATGATAATATATTTTCGCAAATGAGTGTGACCAGACAATCATTTTTAGAATTGAATTAACATTTTTGTTCTGATGCAAAAAAATAAACAATATTTTAATGATATTATCCATATTGAAGAATAAGATTAGCGTATATCGGACATTTTACATGCCATGAATAATGATTTTTTAGAACAACCAATGCTTGGGAAGATAATGTACCTACATAATATGTGTATAATATAACAAAGTCTAAATTTTGATAATGTTTTATTGATAACGCGAACCAACATCTGACCGACCGTCTATCTGTCTGTCCGTCCGTCCGTAATTTCATTCGAATTCACGGCTTAAAAAATAAATTAAACGGCTGAAGATGGGGCTTGAACTTTTAAAGTTGCTACCGCCGCCACTCTGTGGACCGCCAAAAGGATGCTATAAATATATACTAGGGCTTAGTAAAGACGTGAACTATTTCATGATCCGCCCAGCACAATCGCCATGGTTTGATATAGTACCATTAACTGCCGGCAGGGGAAATATTTTAAAAAATGTTTAAATATTTTGTCGTTATTACTGTTTCATGGGTGTCGGCTAGAACTAAGTATATACTTATTCTTTAAGAAGCGGTTTGTAAAAATACCGTCATTATAGACGAGTATACATCTGGTCTAACATAAGTTAAATCTGAAAATATTAATATTCTTTAATAATAATGGAATATCATAAAATATTTTAACAAAATCTCTGACCTGGTAGACATTCGTCATTTTGAATTAATTAAAAGATTTATAATACTTATTCCATCTTCATTGAATCTCTGACATCCATGAATATTTATGACACAAATTTAAATTAATTCAAGGATTTTATAATGTGTGTAAGAGCCCATAAGTAATAAGAAATTACGACTTTTGGAAATGAAAATTAAACGATTTGAATTTTTTATCTGGTCAACAACTTAATGAAAGTGCACATCTTATAAACTACGCATTTATTGGGTGTGATAAGATATTCTTTTTTTCGAATCTGCTTCTAAATACATCTTGACTTTAATATTGACACATAGATCTGTCTCAGTTTTCTGTAGATAATATTTACTATCAAATCTGTCCTAGAGTTGAACTTGTTCCTCAAGATTTTTTATTAAATAAATGCTAAGAGAGGCGTCCTGGATTTATTCTGGCCAGATTTGAAGGCTTGGGGTCGATTTCCAAAGTCTCGTGGATTGCCACATTCAGTGTTCAGTCCCTCCTCTTAACACACACAGCTTCCACCCTTGAACACATTTCATCTGAAAACATTACCATGGCACTATATATATCCTGTCCTGTGGTGGGGTATAAGCGAGGACATGACACATGATCTCATCAAGGCCAAAAATAATTAAGAGCAGTGTTCGTTAAAATTTTGGCAATTTCATTAAATAAAGAAATGCAACCTTATAATTTTATTTTTATTCTTTTAACAATTATTTTTTGTTAAAATTTGCATATAATGTCCAAATGATATAAAAAAACATAGCCTATTAAATATTGATGTTGTGTTTATGGTACAGTAAATTAAACACTTGCCATGGTTGTTTTTTCGACACTTAATAATTTTCAATTTCAATTTAATTCAATTTATTTATTTTTTATAAACATTTAAATTACAAAAAAAAAAATTAATTCGTAAATGTTATAATAAGTTATAATTATATAAGCATATATAAACAAAAGCAAAATTTAAACATAATATATAAAATAATTCACATCAAAGGTGTAAGAGAATCCTGCTTCGGAATACCCTCTCAGAGACATGGAACAGATTGATATCCAGAGCAATATTGTTCAGCATAGCAGTAGCTCTTCCAACAGGCATAACCATTGGCAGGTTAGTCCTGTATATTGGAATGTGAAACAATCTATGCTGTTGCTATCTTCGGTAATTATCGGGAACATACAAACCAATACTCCGCATAATTTCAGGATTATCAATCATACCGCGCAACAATCGATAAAAATGCGTAATCAGATACACATTCCTTCTAGTCTCTCTAAACTGTTGTAGCCAAGCATACCCTGGAGGAACTCGGTTGGGTAAAGCCAATGATAATGCCCGTACTCTCTCATGTAGAGATATCTTGGAAATTTTTTTGTACTTTCTCTACCATAAGTGAGTACTTGCCCTCATGTGGCCCCCCAATCATCGAGCCACTCTCGAGTCTACTTCGCACCAGGAGTTGTAAAGAGTTCTCAGTACGCGGGTATTTTCGAAAACCCTGGCTGTACGCAGAACAAATCCTAACATTTTAAATGCATTACCACTGACCTTTACCGATAAATTATCGGTAAATAGGAAATGAATTTGAGTTTTACCGACTATACCGACGTAACGCCACTTTCCAGTTAATTTACATAAATATTGATTAATAACACCTTTTTGTGTTTTCCGTGTACACCTTGCTATTTAATTCATTATATTAAAGTTGTATAAATGAATGATAAAAATAACCTTCGCATAGGTCGTTTTAAAAGTGTGTAGTATTTTGTTTCACGACAATCCACCCCAATGACAAGGCCGTGTTGAGCTAAGACACCCCAACCCAGGCAATTTCCGGCTTCAGTAACTTCAAACGCCATCTCTGTTTATTCTCTTTGGTTGATTGATCTTCTACAAATTGCTATCTCGACTCACATCTTCACTCACATCCGTATACCTTCTGAACTGTTCTGAACTGTAGTATTTTCTTCTCTCTGTTTTGAATTGCTTCCTTATTACCTGAAGTCTTGCTCGTTTACTTTTATCTTATAAAGTATTGTATAATATTGATTGATATTTTGCTTTACGGAAATTTCTGCCACGGTGATTATTGTGACAGAATTTGAAAGCCTGATAAGTTGTGGGAGTCGATTGATAAAACAGAAAATACGTTCATCTTATGACAAACGCGGTGGTTTTGTGAACAGAAAAATATTTTAAATCTAAAAATCCACAGCTGACTATAAAATTTGAATATATTTTATATTATATTATTGATGGATGTGGCATTTACGTTGTAGAAATTATTCATGATGGTCATTAAATAACATAAATCTTGTTAACTCTACGTGAGCTTAATAATCTTTTATATTTTTTCACTATTAAAATTTCGAGAGTAAATCTGTAACTTCGGTTCTTTTCTTCAGTACCTAATCATTATTTATATTTCTACTTAATAATTTATATTTGAACAGAATCAATGTAAAAATTCTATTCTAAATATTTCTGACCAATCTATTTCCATTTTTTTAATACAAGTCAAATAAGATAATTAAATGAAAGATTTAAATTCAAATTGAAAAACTTTCCACTTTGGAATTTCTGCAGGATTTTTATCATTTATTTAACTAGTATTAAAAAAAAATCGTAATCGATATAAGCTATTGTAATGATAGTTCAACATTTTGCAAAAAATATGTCAAAAATATTTTTAAAAAATGCTAACTTTGATATTGCACAACTCCATAACTATTGATATTAGGTCATGGCAGCTTGAACATTTTCGACTCATAATTAAGGCAGGAATATAGCCCTGCGAGAATACTAATATTTTCCGAACAACCCCGTATAGAAATATGTGGCAGAGAATAACAATTGACAAAAAGGTGAGAGGCATTTGGGGGCGCCGTCATCCAGCAGTGGACAAAATACGATGGAAGAAAACGATGATGATGAAGACATAGGATATAAAAATTTTAAGTAAAACAATCTATAAAAGGGTAATTTTTTATGTTAGGTAATTTGTTTTAGTTAATAATTTTCTTCAAAATAATCTTTTTATCTTTTTTTTTTGGTAAGGTGATAAAAATATTTTCTTCTGTTTTCTAAAAACTGTTTTTTCCCTGTCACACGATTTGGCATTACGCCAAAGGCTTATGTCTTTAAGCCAAGATTAGCTCTGTCCTGAGCGTCTTCCTGGTATCGGGAACGGGCACTGGCCTTATGATTCCGTGAGTTTTAATGGTTTGGACAGGCCATATCGCTCCAAAACTTTCACGATTGACAACATCCACTCGGGGCTCGAAATGAAAAGAAGCGAAACGAAACGCCGAGCGCCGATTCATTTCGTGGACTTCTCCTAAAAAAGCTTTCAGTTCATGAAATTCTCAAAACTATAGCTCCGGGCTCAAATATTTTTCTAATTGCAAGATAACAAAAAAGTTTTTTTTTGCCATCTTGAATTCAACAAAAAATACTGAAAAGTGTAAAATCAATGAAATTATTCGAAAAATAAATAAGTATCACTTATTAAATTATAAAATGAATATAAATAAATTAATCATCAGAAAAAATATTTAGTTATCATTATATCACGTTAACTACTTAATTTTATGACGAATTTATATTATTTTTGTTTGTTTGTTTATTTGCACATTTTTTATTTAGTTGTAAAAATAACACATTTTTCATCTAGTAATTAAAACATAAATAAATATAGCAAAATAAATGAAAATATTCCAAAATTATATGAATATAAAAAATCATAAATTGAAACACATTTTCACATCTGGCACAAAGTTAAGAAATTAAAAAAAGAAAATAAACACGAAACAACATAACACGATCATACATCAAACTTACTTTTCACATATTTTGCACTTAACCTACGAAAAGTAGTGAGACTTTCTACTTCTTTCACATTTGCTGGCAGTTCATTGAACAATTTATAGTACAAACTATTTTGTGTTCCTGCTAGTTTCGTTTGTGGAAGCTTAAAATCCCCCTACTTCTCGTAGAATAAATAAATTTAAGTAAATTCTTTAGTATTTATCGTTACTGTATATAGAATTAATCCTATGTGACGTTGTAGTACATTCTGAGATAAACGAATAAAACTGTTTTAAAAAATAATTGCACGGACTAGATTTATAAAAAAAAAATATTTTTAATTATCACTAGGCAGACTTTTCAGATGAACGGCAATGTTTTTTTAATATATCTCCATTATTTATATGAAAAATTGATTCGTTCATCTCAGAATGGACTTAACGACACATAGGATTTATTATATATACAGCGACGTTATACTATATCTATTATGTTATATCCAATTATAATATAATCTTGTGTACCTAAAAATTTACTAAAATAAATATATAAAATTGCAACAATAAAAATTTTTGTAAATTAATAATTTATTTATTATCATGAAGGCCCTTGTGGGTTTTAACATATACAGTAGTATTATTTTGCACATATAAAAGAGAACACAATTAAAAAATATCATTATTTTAAATAAAAAATAATAAGTAAAAACACAATCAAATATACAAATTCAATACAAGCGATATTAATTTAAATGAAAAAAAATATGAGTACACTTAATTATAGTAAGAACTGAGCATATTCGAAGTCCAAATATTTCTCCAACAAAAAATGTTAGGGTAGTCTATAAGTTAGATTTTTTTATGAATAACCAAAAAAATAAATACAAAAAAAATACAAAAAGAATAACCAAATAAATACAGTCCTATTTTGAATATGGTCCCTTTCACCCAATTATCTGTTTCTTTCGCACCCCCCATTTGGATACTTGACACCGAGGTATGATTGATCATAATTTGTAAAGTTTAATTAGTATTGAGTTTACCCTGACGAAGGAACGTTGTTTCCGAAACCGGTTGGTTTTTACCAAAAATTAAGTGGTGATGCACTAAGTAAATTCGTTTATTTATATTTATAATATTTATTCTTGGCGGTTAAAAATTATTGACTCTGCTGCTGATAATTATTCCTTATAATTTTATTTATTTTTTAAATATTTCATGTAATTATTTCATTGATTTTAATGTTAAGTTTTACTAAATGTTCGTAAAAATTTGCTTATAACATTTGAACAGTTTAAATGCCTTAAATAACTTATATTTTTTAGATATGTCCTACACTTTCACAGCTGGTGTCCTAAAGTATTTTAAAAAATCTGAATAAATTCCTGTGTAAGTTTTTAGACATATGCAAGCATATGAAAGGGTTCGTCATAGAAAAAATTATCATTAAAATTTTTCATACATTTTTGAAGCACCCTAATCCTCATATCCATGTTAAATTTTTCAAATGAAGATCACTTATTAGTTAATCGTAATATCTCAGACATCTCAGAAATTTGTATCGGAAATGTATTTTTTTTCAAAAACATTAAGTCGTATATATGTAGTAGTTACTCAGAGTTTTTTAGTTTTATTTTAGTCACAAAATAATCCTACGATGTAAAAAATCAGGGTCAGTCATCTGGCCTATATCATATATTATAGTATTGTAATTTAAGTGTACATTATTAATAAAAAATAAGTGTTATATTCAGCATATTATTCTCCATTCTGGTTCGTTAAATATCTTATTTCTAGCCCTGCATCTAGTATACTCAAGACTGAAAAGCTCTAAAGCTCACTGGATTGATGAAATCTTCAGATTTTGTAGAATAAATGAAAAATAACTATCGATATAAAAATAGGACACTTGGAGAAGTCTTGATCCAGCAGTACATCGATATAAAGATAATGTTGATGAAATTGCTTTAATTCTCTCTATAAATATTTATTTCTCAGTCTACAAAGTACATTTATATTTTTTTACCCATCAACTTTTCTTTAGAAGGGCGGATTGACTAATTTTAAGAAAAAGAAGAAGAACTATTTTTTAATTTTTTATCATTATTTATTTTTATCTTTGAATCTATATTATATATTACATTATTATCAATTAAAAACAATGCTTCAAAATATTAATAAAAATAAATGTGTAATATGACATATTAAATACAAATTTCCAAATTTGCTTATCTTGTGCTTTTTTTAATAGATGTTCTTCATTTATTAAAAGAAAACTTATCGGTTTACTCAGCGAAGAACTTATCCATAAAGTTGTTGTTCTATTTAATAGTACACTGTTACTTAAAAATTATGTTTGTTTTAATTTGAGATCAAATAAGATAAATGATATGTGAATTTAAATGACATTGTGTACGAAATAGCGTCACATTAGTATTTCTCCTAGGTGTTAGCAGAGAGAAATGAAAACCACACACTTTTCTCCTGACATATCTGTCTTACCTCATTCACTTTCGTTCACACATAAATTGATCTGAAGATCCAATAATCTGGTTTACTTGATCTTACCAGATCTTTTGAGGGCGTACTCTGTTCGTGCTGCATTTAAAACTTGTTTCATATATATGTGGGCTGAAAGGAACAAACAAAAGAGTCAATAAAATAGAGTTTTGAGTTAAGTATGCAGAGTTGTTCTTAAGATACATATTTAGCAAGGAAAAATTAGATAAGCGCGAAAATAAAATAAAGTGCAATTATTTTATAATATTTTTAAAAAGAACAAATGACGTACCTAATTAATTATTTGAAAAATTCGGCAAGAAACAACGACATTAGTCAACTTGGTTCAACATTTTTGTGCAAAAAACAAAACTACTGGTATAAAAATTAGGTAAAAATAACAAATGCTTTAACAGATTTCGTAAAAAAACGAAATACCATAATTTTATTTTGACTCTCCTCAAAACCTGCATTTTTTTACTTATTCGTTGTTCCTTTCACCCACAAATATTTCCTTTATAATCCTTTCCTCGCTCATGTATACTACATGTCCAAATCATCTAAGCGACCCTTTCTTATTTCTAACGAATATGCTGTAAATCGCCATTCTGTTTACTTCATTCTTTTTTTGCCAATTCCAAGCATTACTTCATTATACAAGTGTTGACTCCAGAACTCCATTATGCACTGGTATTAACTAAGTACTCAGTCGAAACTCAATCTTCCATTTAACGGGTTTAACGCGGTGGGGAACTAAATTCTAACACTTATAATCAATTTCAAACTTTTATTTAACTCAAAGTCACCGGAAACAAACTTCAGCTAGAACATTATTCTGTAAATCGCACTAGAATATTCAACTCGTGACTGGTACTCGCATACCATTATTTATTTATTGGTACCAATATTCATATCAAAAAGTAAAATATTACTAATGTTATAAATAATGGTTTTAGTACATTGTTATTTGGTAAATTATGTTCTAGTTATTTTTTTTCTTTTTAATATTGGGTACTGCCACTCAACTATCCTTAGAGCATGTTTTTGTATGTTCTTTTGTGATTATAATATTAAAAAATGTTTTACAAACACTCTGGCCATGGCTGTGCGGTGGCAACCGGCATTTGCCGATAGCTTACCGCTTGTTACAATATATCATAATTGCAGCATATTTTTGCAGTGATGCCAATGCTTGTAGTGTGTCATTCTGCGACTGTGGTTTGTTGATAATTGTAAAACGTCGGCACGCAAAATGCGACGTCGGCTTCTAATTAGTGTTTCATTTTGATTAATGGTAGAGGCAATTAATACATCAATAATTAAACGACGATCGATTACCTGCCACCCTCGGCTGAACTTTAGCTCAACACAATGTGTAACTAAATTCAACCAACGCCTCGACGCCTCATTGAAGTGTATATTTTCTCAATTGTCTTATTTAACTTTGACGGTGCTTTTCAATTTTAATTGAAACGTGTGTCCCGGTGCTATAAACCCAGTGTACATGAAATCTTTTTCGATTAAGTCGGATAAACATGAATATAGACCAAAACTAATAAATTGGTGAAAAAAAATGTTAAAATCTGCCAATAAATATGTCATTCTTAACAAATTGCATAAACATTTAACTCAGTTCGAAACTAGTTAAGATATTGAAGTGGCAAGTGTTCCGTTTAAGCATCTATTAGTGTTATTTAAATATTATATAACAGCAAAAAAATAATCGAATGTTTTTTCGATTATTTGTCTATGCTTGTAATCAACTAGTGAACACAACCCAAGTTCTAAGAAACAATAATCGCCATTAAACCACGCGACGATTATCTTTATTTGAAAATATTTATATAGTTCACACCAATTTTTTTGAGTAGGTATGTTCAAATTTTTAAGAACACAATCACTTTACACACTGTAATTTTCATCTATTCCAGTAATTCTTAAGCCAGCCAATGACAGGTCGTAAGCATTTTAAACGCCCAAAAACAAACTTCCATACATACTTCTCCATATAAATAGCTTAGTTTGTATGAAAAATCTATAGTTTATCTGAAAATATAATTCATTTAATGAATTCATCATAAAGTTATAACCCCTTAATCTAACCTCATTACAGGTAATACGCTCGCTAATTCAATTGTAAAATATCAATTAGAATATCGTATTTTTATCGAGCTAAAATACTATTTTTTTATTTACAATCTTTGATTCGATAACAAACTTTTGATTGCAAACTTTTTAACACGGCAAAAATAATGCGTAATGCAAAATATTATTATATCGTGTAATTTTCTTTGAATTTTAATATGATTGCGCGCTACAAGTGACTTGAATATTAAATCCCAAGTGGCTCATTAAATATAAAGCTTTGGATATTAATTACATAGAAAATGACATTAATATAGAATAAATAAAAGGATTACTTGTTTCCAAAAAAATAATGCTTGTGTGCTAAGTGAAAAAAAGACAATTAATTTTTAACAATGGCAATACAACATTTTATGTATGTATTCTTTTGTAGAAAGAAATTCGTTTGACTTCAGTAATAAATTATCTGAAAATCATAAATTATATTTAATGAAGAAATGTACAGCACAAAAATACTAAATTAAATTTAAAATAGTAAACTCGAATTTGCAACGGATACCAATAAAAAAATTGAAATACTAAATTACGTAATTCAAAGTTTGAATAGACGGCGCCCCTGGGAAAGTATGAGAATCGTTACATAAAATTTTCCATAAAGAAGAAAGTACATTCGATATTATAGGTACTGAAAAGATTTTAATTTAATCAAAATATTGTCTAGCACACTGAGTTTGTTTTCCGTTTAAAATGATTGATCGGTTTGCATTTTTTGTTCTACAACGAATTATTTTATTTCTGTACAAATATAATGTATTTCTCAAGAAATATTTTTTGTGAGAACTGCTAGGAATCGACTCGACAAATGATAAAAACTTTTTATTCATATATTATTCCATCCACGTCTTCCAAGTTATTCAAAAATTATTGTTGAAAACAATGTCACCGTTAGACGAATATTTCTGTTAGATAGAATTTCAGTTATATCTATTTTATATTCTGCTAGATTTAGATAGAATACAAATGATTGGGTGAATTTTATTAACAAATTCGATATATCTAAATCTTACCTCATGTGTTACAAACAATAATATTGTGTGAATGTAATATCAAACATATAATTTCGTTGTTTGTCCATCTGTATGTAACTTCCTGTAACGTGCGCAATTTCATTCGAATTCACGGCTAAAAAACGAAATTGCACGGCTGAACGTAGGGCGCGAACCTGGAATGCGAACGCGGCAGGCGGCGCTCTACGCACATCGTTACCACCGCCTCTCCGTGAATCGTCAAAAAGAAAATTAAAATATATATACTAGAGCTTATCAAAGACGCGAACTCTGTTCCGTGATTTTTCACGGGTGTACGGCTAGTATTATAATAACATAAAAGTCTCACGGGCTTCTTAATTATGTGCCTAAGAATGCTTCGTCATTACACGTCGGGGTTTGCCTATGCTCAAAGCATTTTAGATTGTAATATATCTTTGTCCAAATTTTTTTAAATATTTATAATTTGTTTTTTAAATACAGAAGGTTTATTTCTCAAATATGCACATCACTTTTAGATTATATCAATTTAGAGAAATAAAAAAACTGAAACTCTACTATCATCCAGCTACCATTCTTAAATACACATTGGCGACAATCGTAGTTCAGTGAGCATGACATTAGTTTCTTAAACCGGCGATCCTGAGTTCGATTCTCAATAAGGTCACAATATATCTATTGGGAAAGGTTTTAGCTCGTGGAAAAAAATATCGGTTGGTTATTCATTGTTATCCAGAGTTAAGCCACGGGATCAAGGGAAGATGTATAGGTTGACAGTTATAAGTAAAGTAAATGATGAAAAAAGATGATTTGATGTTACGTACAGGTCCACCAGTTGTTATGGCAGACACACGACTTTTGCGACTTCGCCCATCTCCCTAGTTTGACTCCTTTGTTCCAGTATGTTTACGGGCACGGTGGTTTTATAACGTTAACGTAAACAAACCGCGATCTATACACTGCTTCTGATAGGTACCGCCACACATCTACAATATTTTCTCAAGCCTGGGTTTTATGTGATGTGTTTTACTACAATAGCTGCAACCACGTGGCCTGTCGTAAAAAAAATAAAAAAGTAGATGCTCATTCTAGTATTCGAGTATTTTACGTTTCCGTCGAGCAACCAATAGAAAACTTTTAAAAATACTCTGTTCAAAAGAGAAAACTTTATTTTGTTCGTGAAAACATCCTGCGACAATGTACATAAATAAAATGAAATATTTTATTAGCACTTTAGGAGTCGTCGTGGTAATTACCCGGAAGGGTTTTCGCAGGACTAATCAACGGCGACACTAATTGTGTGAGAAAGGAAACAGGGGAGATTGGAACTGGCATAGACGATAAGGTGGTAGAGGGTGAACTTAAGAGGCTTTTTAATGTACGGGGGAGGTGGTAGCGTGACAAACAGCGATCAAAGGGTCCAGCGGAACTAATAAATGATGTGTAAGAGCCTTATTGATTGTAGAAATCAAATTATTTTCATGAAAGCCATAGTTTATTTTACTAGGTGAATATAGGGTCACACTATTTGTATATTTTGAATAAATATAGGTATATCATTATTTTATTACTAGTGTTTCACATCCATCCTAGAAAAGACACAAAAAGTTACATGGAATAGAGTTGTAATAAAAAAACATCACAAATATAATACTTTTTAAGACCTTGATAATTTCATGAAGACGATGTGCAGATTTTTTCATGAACCATTTTCATGAATGTCATGAACAGGTGAGATCTTTAAGAAATATGTTGAACAATATTTTTATTAGTTTGTTCTAAGAATACAGTTATTATCATTAATTTATGTGTATATTATGAATGTGCTTAAAACGTATCGCGCAATGCGTTGTTTTTCCATTGCCAATTTCAAAAATAAATCAAATCGTATGATTTTTTTTTAAGAACTTGTTTCTTGTTTAAATTATTTTAAAATAAATTGAGATATAATTCAACGTGTTTAGTATTATGTTTACATTATTTTTGAGATATAAAAGCTAAGGCAGTACCTAATATCCATAAAATTAAAAAAAAATGTTTTGAATGCTGTCACCGAGGACATACTAAATTCTAGATTGCATCTACCTTTACGAGTAAAACCACGGCATGCGTGCCATAGATGGCACTTACAACAATTTAGCTGGCACGGGAACGATTTACAGATTCAGTATTTTTCAAAATGGATTTTATAAAATGTAGTTCAAAACACAGATTGACTTATGAATTCGTTTGGGCGTTCATATTATAACCAGATATAAAGCAATAAATATTACAAATGTAACGAAGCTATTTTTTATATGGGAAAGCAGGTACAGAAATCTTTTTTTGGATTTCATAGGGCTAAAGACCTATCGTACGTCTAGCTTATGTGACCACTTTAGACAATATAACGTTCACCAATTCCACCCAAGATAGACTACCACATATTTAAAATTTTTGGAAGTTGTATTTATATTTAACTTGCACATCTTGTTCCATACAGGTATGAGTTGCATTTTTACTACCAACTTTAATCGAGATTTGTCATTCTCATAAATCAATACAGACGTCGCCGTTGGTAATGAGATACCTTAGTTTTTATTGGAATTTTTAAAGCAATTTTCTTTTTATATGTATATGACATTCTTCAGAATTATTAAGATGAAACTAGAATACGCCTGAAAATCTATAATATAACTTGATTAATGATATTCTAACAAACTCAAAATATCCTGTAGAAGATTATTCATTAATGATCAACTGATATGGGTTGATATTGGCAATGAGTTCATTAAGAAAATATTGTGGAATTTTTAATCTTTTTTAATAAAATTCTGAAAAGATCATATTTTCCCTTAAAATCTGCTCGAAAGGGTGAAGGTTGTAGGACCTACTGAACCAACTACGGAAAGGTGAATGAACCCATTCTCTCGAACAGTTACTTGTTACAGTTACTAGTACAACTTGTTAAAGGATGTCACGGTCATGTTTCAAGTAAAAAAACTAATTCAATCTAATCGAAAGTAATCGAGAAATTATATTGCAAAAATTGTCCAGCATTGAAATAAAAGAAAATGCTTTGAAATGGTTTACAGACTACTTAAATAATAGATATCAAACTACAAAAGTTGTTGATATAGTATCTGACCCAATCCTTATATCTTTAGGTGTTCCACAAGGCTCAGTTCTAATATTATTTATAATTTACATTAATGATTTAGTAAAAATACTTAAATTTTGTAAAATTCGACTATTCGCAGATGATGCGCTTGTATACATATCAGGAGACAATTACATAGAAATCATTAACAAACTAAACCATGACCTTAATCAAATATCAATATGGCTGAAAATAAATAAATTGAAATTTAATATCAACAAAAAAAAGTAATGAACATAGGAAATAAGAATACCAGATGCACCAACAATAATTATCGATGGAGAAGCAATCAAAGAAACAACTGATATAAAATACTTGGGAATAATTATAGATAATAAATTAAACTTTTCATTGAACACTAATTATTTGATAAAAAAAATAGCAAAAAGAATTTCACTCTTGGGAAGAATCAGAAGATATATTAAAACAGATTCGTGCAAAAATATATATAACGCAAAAATAGTCCCCCACATTAACTACTGCAGCAGTATACTATTTCTGACTAATGAAGAAGAACTGAAAAAATTAACAATACTCCAAAATAAAGCATTAAGAATTATACTAAAAAAAAATCGATACACAAAAATCAAAATGATGTTAGAAAGTCTACAAATAATGACAATTAGACAAATAATTAAATTTAATGTCCTTCTATTTATATACAAAATTGTTAATGGACACAACAAAACATTTGAATTAGTAAGAAAAATAAGAGAAAACCAACATGAACATGACCATTGTACAAGAAAAAATGATGAATTAAGATTGTCATTCAGAAAGAAAAAAAGATCGCAAGCTTCTGTGATGTACAGTGGGATGAAGTTGTATGTGAGTCTGCCAGGGGATATTAGAGACGAAAAAATATCAAAATTTTTAAGAAATAACTAAGAAACTTTATGTATGATACGTACTTTTGATTAGAAATTTGATATACTGATTTTTACAATGTAATAATTAGGAAATATAAATGTTATTATATTACCTATTTTAAGAATAATAAAAAAAAAATAGCATAATTGCTAATTGTATTTATACATAAAAAAAACGCTCAGCACATCAGTCGATAAATAATATTAAAGAATTTTTGGCACGCCCACAAAAAAGGTTCGCCATCGCCGGTAGTACTTTTAAAATCGATAATACACCAATAAATAAATTTATTTTAATTTGAAAAGTTTTTTAACAAAAAATGTTTCTGATTCAGCTAAAATCGGCAACCAATACTCAATGTAGTATTATAACTTTTGTCGAATCTTTAACTAGTAAAGTTTTCAAGAAAATCGAGTTCTTTGATATCTGTGAGATAAAATAAATTTCAAAGAAAATCGGCATAAATACATTAATTCGCTTGAATGGTAAAAGCCGCGGGATTTGAAAATTACATGGGGCAATTCAATGCGCATTTCGATTTTAGAATTTCTAATGTATTATATAATATTTATGGCGTATTGGCCAGAGTATAAAATTGTGCAGAGATGAAATAAACCCTAAAGGATTTGATCGCAGCGGAACTACGTCCACCCTCGAACATATTTCAGACACATTTATACTGCAGTCAGAGTATTTATACTAGTATAGTTAAAATCTCCGGTTAACATACTTGATATACCTATATAACGTGTAATTCCCACTTATGGATAATTAGTGCAATTGTCATTTGCCTCTGCGCCTTGGAGGCAGAGAAGAGGTTTTGTGTGGACGTCCCCCGCCCCGCTCGCATTCCCATGAGTGTCAGCGGGACGGTAAGTACGGCCACTTTAGCATTTAAAAAATGATGAACATAGGTGACGAAAGTCTAGGGCCGATATGGGAGCTGTTTCTCATAGAATGGCCCTGGGTGTGTGGTGGGTCCCTCATTGCATGTTTTTTTTTCTCGAATTTCGTTCCAAAGCCATAGACCACCAAAGTATATGGACATGAACTAACGGATATTTCCCGGTTAACGTTTTGATTCCCCTTTTGGTTCCACTGCGTTTAATTTGTTTAAAAAAATTAATATGATCTTACAAATTTTGAAACAGTTATGAAAAGTTCAAACTAAATACTATCAAATATAATTTCTTTATAAATAAGCCGCGCTCTGTAACTAAATTACGTTTTTTCCCCAGGGGAGGCAGCCAAACAATGTCCCCAAAAACTGCTTGTGGCGGTATTTTATTTATTTTAATATTATTTTATTAATTGATATTAACGGACATACTCCAATAAAGGTATGGTGAATCTCTGCCGGCATTATTTTCTTTTCGAAACTTTCCCTTACCCACCTTACTCGCCAGACCTTGCACCTACTGATTCCCATTTTTTCTGAAATCGGATAAATTTTTACAAAGAAAAAATTTCAACTCCGATGAGGCGGTAAAAAATGCTTTTAAAGAGTTCATCGATTTCCGTCCCCAGGATTTCTAAAGCAAAGGCAGAATGAACTTCCATTTAAATGGCACAAGTGCATCGACAACAATGGCCAATATTTCAATTTATTAAATATGTACGATGACGAACGGCTCGCCACCATCGCACGCGGGTCGGATATTAGAAAGAAAGATTTTCCTTACCAATCTCCGCCGATAATGATTGATAATAAATGACACCCGAGATACACTGGGCCAAAGCTAACTATGACACAGTGGACAAACTGTACTTACAGCTTTTCCTGGTACGCCGAGTGCCGATTCAATCCTCAATTCTTCTGGTTTCGTCGAATCCGGAACAGATCGATCTGTCTCTTCCGGAAAGCTAATTTGAACACACGAAGAAGAATGTCGGTTCTCACCGAAAAAAGGACCGCTTTTCAACTGTCACTGGGTGGATTTGAAAAAATTTAAATCCTTGCTAGCTGTTGGCGCAGAACACATCGGGTGCCGGCCCGACCAATCAGAATCATGGCGCGGCCCGCGCGTGGCGATTACGAAACAAAATATATACCCATAAAAAATATATATTTGATTTATTCTACGTAAAACGGTAATTTCATCATCAGTAAGAACGTTATATATATTAGGTCCTTACATATGAAATTGGCGTTAGGTATGGGAGGAATATAAAGCCGTTTTTTTTTTATTATAATATATTTATTTAATCAAAGTATTTACCATT